>BPLQ01007569.1:442533-472304 GCA_021605075.1 Caerostris darwini
CAGCTTCCCTCACTTCCCACAAAAGTAGACATTTCTCAGTTCGTGGTCTATCACCAATCATGATGGAACAACTCATGGTATAGTTCATATTCAATCTGTAGTTATTTCGACCTGTGAAGGTCACACAGACATTCGCTAATTTAATAAGTTTCATTATACAGGATATCGAATATCTGCTATCATATTTGAGTTACGGTGTTCTCATTAGTACAAAACACTAATTACATGTATTATAACTACCCACAATAAAGCTCGTCTGCTGTTAAATTTATGTGATGGGTTTATTATATACTTGTCAAATACATACATTCTTCTTTCTGGGGAATGAAACGCCAAAACTCTTCTCGCGAGAAAAAAAAAATGTTACAGCCCATTAAATTTCAAAAGTGTGATCTTTTATGGTACTTTGTAATTTCATCGTTCAAAAATTCATTTTTTAAAAACAGATTAATTATTCATAATATCACCAACAAATAATGAGTAAGTATTTCTTTTTTGTACAAAGTGTTATATTTTTGACAGATTCTGTATTGCACATATGCCGTAAATGAGAGAAAGAGGTTATAGCATGTGTTGCATTTTTGCAGATGCATCTTGGCAGAGTACAATATTTCTTGTTTTTGCTGTTGAATAAATGCCTGAAATTTGGCTTGTCCAACTGAAACTACCAGCATAATACACTGCGCCGGAAATCTACTCTTAAATGCATTTGACAGCAGCAAGATTCATATTTGTGATAAATGTCCAAACGCTTAGAGGCACACGGCCAAAATTTTGCTTAGGAATTGATATTCCGCTATTTGAAAAAGATCATTTTCATACTTTTGCAATAGGTTGTTTTATATTTAAGACAATATATGTTGTGACAACTAAAATTAAATTCTAAATTCCATAATTATATTTAAAAAAATATTTCAAATTTAATAAGTATTTATTAAGAAAATATATTTTTTCCACAGTAATTCTTAAGAATTACTTTGTATACATTAAATTCAATTGAGTAAATCTAAACTAATTAATGCATAATAATTAAGAATTTTAAGATAATGCTGTGCAAAAGAAAATTTTTGTAAAAATAATATATTTTGTATTTTGATTTTTGGCTATAAGTTTAACTGATTAAGTGTAAAAGATTAATATAAATGCAAAAATACATGAAAAAGAAAAAAAAAGAAGTTTATATATAATCTGAAACAAAGTAAAAAAAAATTTGATTTCGGAGGAAAATTATAAAACAATTGAAATAGTAGTTGTAATCATGTTAAGGTTGTAGAGGTGTGTGCACGGGTGGGCCCACCACATTGGACGCCAGATTGCAGTGTACAGGTTGTGCAGCTGGATTGCAACTGGGTTTGGTTGGGTTGAGACTTGAGACATAGGTTTGGGAACTCACAGCTTTACTTACACACGCACAAATATGACACACATACAATATTTATAAATTTAAAGACACATAATTATAGATTCGTGAATGGATTCCACGAATAAGCCGAAAGTAAAGAGCCATCGGAAGTTTCTGGGAAATAGTTAACCATGCTACTACTACAGCCTGGTGCAGGGTTTTGTGCACGAACCGGCATTTCGAGCATGTTCCATATATGTCTGATGATCTAAGTGGTCAAATCATTGCTGGAATTATCAGGAATGCTCATTAAATCAATCGCGAATGATTTTGGCCCTGTGACATACAGCATTGTCATCCCGGAAAATTTTATCATTGTTTGGGTAGATGAAGCTCATGAATAGCTACAAATGATGTCGAAATAGCTGAGGACCCAGTCCATGCTTTATAAAAACAGCTCATAAAAGTGCCTTGCCGACAAATTTAAGGCAAGGTCTCGTAAATTCTGCTCCACATTCGAACCCAACCATCAGCTCTTAACAACTGGAATCATGACTCATCTGACAAGATAAATTTCGCTGCATTGTCCTCACGGATGCATCCCTGCACGTCTCACATTGAATGTGGCTGTTATTTAACATAGTGTTGTTTACCTGTTAACATTGGCTATTCTAAGCACATATCGCTTGTCTCAGTCTTAAAATAGCGCTGCCCATGATTGCATTGTCCATGATGTAAGGTAATACCTGTAATTATATATTCTCGGCATATTTTTGTGGATTTACTGTGGTTGGAAGAGTGTTGAATTTCATAACAATTTTCGAAATTTTCGAATTTCCTTATACGTCTAGCTACAACTAGCAATCCGAGTCCAAAATTTGTTAATTCCTGCACTGCAGACATAGCCACGTCAGTGAGAGTTTGGAAGTGCAAATGAAAGCCCTGACAATGAATGCATTGACCATTTATATATTTCTTGCATGAGGCTTCTGCCATCTGAATATTTTTATATTGCTATTTGCACAATGACATTGCTCTAAATAAATTACTTTGATCTAAATACATATATCGCATCTTAAAAAAATCTGAGTTGCAAATGAAATTGTTTTAAATCTGCTTTAATCATACCAATAATAACAATACAACCTCCAAAAAGAAAAAGATATTTCAAAACCAATTATCATTTATAAGCTATTGCAAGCTTTTTTTAATTCCTTTTTACACAGTTGCGATTTTTTACTTTACAAACACTATCAGAATGAAATGGCATAAGAAATATTATAAGAATGTTCAAATCACATAATTAAAAAAATGTTAATTTCTCTGAAAAAAATTATTAAAAATTGCATGGAAACAAAACTTTATAAGAAAATAATACATAAAAATAAAACGAACAGATAGCCATCCATTCGTTGCTTTCGAGATATAGTAGTGCAACAGCTTCGAAAATGCCATCCATTTTAAAGCATGCTTATCCATTTAATGCCATACTTTTAAGCAGCTATAAACGACAATTTATGATGAAATCACATGCAGTCATGTCGTAAGATGAATAATGGGATAGCGTTACTGCGTATATATCGCGATTATAGCAGCAAAATGATCGATTTAAACAATATTTCATTTTTTTTTTATTTTGAAATTTCATTTGTTTAATATTCAGAAAAAAATAGTTATTTAAAGGATAAATAAATAATTTGTATTCTAATTATTAAATAAATGAGTAATTTAAATACTAAATAAATTAATAATTGTATATATTTTAATTTGTAGGATTTTTAGGACGCAAAAGATCTAATCTTATTTTCTGATATATTTTTGAAATTAATAGGTTTATATTCGTCTCAATTGCATTTGGATTTTAATAATTTTTCCATCTTTAAAATTTTATTTAAGTTCATATTTTGAATTTAATAGCTTTTTTTAATCGTCAGTTCTGTCATTATTCATGAGTTAAAAATTTTCCAAGGAATTTTATCTAGAGATTTAATTTTAATTTTCTTTCTGTAATCATACATTATCCTTACAAATGTTATTTGAAATATATTGTATAAATGTTAAATATATGCTGAACTGAATCTTTATCTTTATATTTCATATAAAATTTCTTTCATTCTAGCTCTCATTTTTAAACGCTTCTATTTTAAACAATCTTCTATTAAATATAAATAAAAAATTTAATTTAAACTTTTTTTTATTTTAGATTTAATTATTTTTTTATAAAAGCTATATTAACATTTATATAACAAAATCATTTATGCTATGATTTCGAATTTTTTGATGTTAAAATGCTATTCTAAAGAAATATTATTTCGGTTTTTTTTTTATTTATTTAAATTAAAAACATGAAATGAATAGATAAATTCCTAAATTCATTATTAACATTGATGGAATAAATAAATTCAGAAATTCCTTGTTAAAATTAATCAAATAAATAAATAAATTCATAAATAAATTCTTATTAACATTAAAAGAATAAATAAATGCGTAAATTCATTATTAACATTAAAGGAACAAATAAATTCATAATTCCTTATTAACATTAAAAGAATAAATAAATTTATCAATTCATTATTAACATTAAAGGAACAAATAAATTCCTTATTAATTAACATTAAAGGAATAAATAAATTCCAATAGAAGTAAATAATTGTAAAATATTTCTTAATTTTTTTGAGTACTATAACAAACAAGTGTTTTTATTCAAAATTCTACGGTAACAAAGAATGGAAATACTTGCAAATGGATTATGTTGACGACGCAAAAGATTTCTTTTGTGCACTGGCAACACATAAACAAACGGATATTTTTATTTTTCATGTTTAAAATTTTTCTGTGTTTATGACCCAGTTTTTAATTATTTATTCATTACAAACATGTTTTCTTGCGAGAAATGAAAGTTGAAATATTTCACTAGATTGCATTTTAATGTATTTCAAAAGAAGTATCAACGATATTTTTTTCTTGTTGTGAAAATAATGGTAATTTTTTTTTTTCATATTTGGATTTCACTTTGGATTTTTGGTAACTTTGCTAATTCAGAAATTTTAAAAATGTGGTTTTTTTTTCTTTAAATTGAAATTAAAATTAATTAACTGTAACTTGACCGGGATACCGAAAAGGAATAGTAAAATTTACTTACATTGTTTTGTTATATTTTCATGTTGTAATGAATTCACAAATCTTAAAGAAATAATAATATTCATGTTGTAATGAATTCATAAATCTTAAAGAAATAATAATATTCATGTTGTAATGAATTCAATAATCTCAAAAAATAATAATGCTCATGTTATAATGAATTCAATAGTCCGTAAAGAATTACAAATGTTCATGTTGTAATGAATTCATTAATCTTAAAGAAATAATGATGTTTATGTTGTAATAAATTCAATGATCTTAAAGAAATAATGATGTTCATGTTGTAATGAATTCAATGATCTTAAAGAAATAATGATGTTCATGTTGTAATGAATTCACTGATCTTAAAGAAATAATGATGTTCATGTTGTAATGAATTCAATGATCTTAAAGAAATAATGATGTTTATGTTGTAATGAATTCAATGATCTTAAAGAAATAATGATATTTATGTTGTAATGAATTCAATGATCTTAAAGAAATAATGATGTTCATGTTATAACAAATTTAGTAATCTGCAAAGAAATACTATAGCAATAATAATTGTTTAAAATTACTTCAATATAAATTATCAAATAATAATTTGGCAAGAATTTTGACAAGAGTGTGAGAACGATGTGATCTGACGCCATTTACCTTTCCGTCCGTTAGCATTAGTCTCGTTCTACGCTTATGCTAGCCATTCGTTTTATGTATAAAATACTAAATGTAAACGTTATTTATTTTGAATTATTTTATTTGTTTTTAATGTTTCAAAAGTTTTAACTTTACGTATATTTGAAAATTGTACAATATAAATTATTCATATTGTAAAGTCTCGTCCTATATTAGATCTATAACGGCTACAAGAAGTGAGCCACTTTCAGGATCCTGAGAGCAATTTAATTTTTATTTACAAGCACTATACTCCTTCCTTATACATATATATATAAGGAACTCTATGTTATTATACAAAGAAATGTAAAATTAAAAGTCAAATGTGTTCACAAGTGCATGATTAAATAACCAGTAGAGTTCACTCCAAGGTCGGAGATTTGTCTACAGATCTGTCGGAGATCTGTTTTTGAGTCAATATCGTATCTAATTGCATGTTCTGCGGCAGACCTTAATTATTCCACGGCGTGATAAACGAAATCACAAGGGGTTCACTTCCAAAAACAGACGGAAACTGTTCAGCCTGTTCGGTCACATCACAGAAAAAGAGAAAAACAACACTTCTTGTCGACTCGTCACAGAACCCTCTCTCTTCTTCTTCAAAACCTTTAAGAAAATCCATCAATAGAGAGAGGGTTCAGCTTCCCGCACTTCTCAATTCAGTAGACATTTCTCAGCTCATGGTTTATCACCAATCACAATGGGACAACTCATAGCATAGTCCATATTCCATCTGTAATTGTTTCGACCTGTGAAGGTCGAACAGACAATCTCTAATTTCATGAGTCTCATTATCCATGAAACAGAATATCTACTATTAGATTTTAGTGACAGGGATTCTCATTTGTACAAAACACTAATTGCATGTAATATAACGACCCAAAACACTGCTTGTTTGATGTCAAATTTGAATGATAGGGTTTATTACGGTCAAAAAATATATCGGTTATTGGTCAAAAAAATATACATTCCTTTCTCCTGGGAATGAAACCAAAACTCTTCGTGTGAGAAAAAATGCTACAATATAAACGAATTCAATAAAATTTAAATTAATGTAAATCGATACAAATAAATTGAATTCAGTTGTGCTTGTTTTCTTCGTTCTTGTAACTATGAAAATTACATTTACAGATGAATTACGGTTACAGTTGCAGTTATACATTTATTAAAAATTAATTTACGTTTGAATGTTTTAAATTTCATTGACGATATATTTATTTGGTTTTTTTTTTATTAAAACTAAAATACGTTATTTGATGAGGAAAAAAAATTAAAAAAATTATAATTTAATTACACTTTTGCACATAATTACACCTTTCTTTCTTTTTATGTAGTGGCTGTTTTTCTACTGTTTCGGATCTCTCTCTGTGTGAATCTTTAAGCGCTAATTGAGCAATAAATTATTCTTAATTGCTCCTTCTGCTCTAGCGAAAAAGTAAACAGAGTGTTCTTCTTTCGCCACTTAAACGAATAAAATGTTGAATGCGGAAGATAACTAGATAATTTACTCGTTCAAAATAACAAACACAATACATAAATGTTTATGAAACGCAGATTTTGTGCATTGTTTTTGATTGAAGATAATATTTCTACTTTAATAAAACTATTAAATTATGATTAAATGAAAACTTTATCCATTAAAAAATGTTCCTTAATAATAAATTAACATGAATGCATATTCTAATAATATTTATACTCAGAATATTTTCTTTTTTCTTATATTTAGCGGAGCAATTAAAAATAAAAAGATTTAACAAAATAAATATAATGAAGTGCAATATAGTATATGAAGTAAAATATAATGAAGTGATTCATAAATTATATGAATAATTAAGTATTTATGCATGATTTCTTTAACATATGCATTCATTTTTCCAACATATGCACTGATGTAAAATAACAATAAATTGCAAAACATAACATTAAATTTAACTCAACGATTTTATATTACTATTATAACCATGCTTCCTCCTACGCACTGCAAACACGTCCCCTTTGGCGTTGGAAAATGGCAGCGGGGGCAGACTCTCATCCTGAGAGGGAAGTATATTTCGTGCATCCTGCGCGCACCTGAGTAATGCTGCTTTTGTCCTAGAAAATGGAGTTCTTCCATAAATCTATAATTATCTGTCTTTAATTGTGTTAAACATTGTCAGACTCTAATTGTATGCTCGTCGTGTTTGTGCGCATGCAAATAAAGCTGCAATTTCTCCAACCTGTGCTTGAAGTATCTCAACCCAATCACACCCTGTTACCATCTGGTTACCTAAACTGCACGCTACACTATATAGAAAATTCATTAGTGCAGTTTTTTTTCTGAATTCATATTGTTTCTGAAGTATTCATACCATCATCTACTTCTTCTTCAGTGAAATCTCGCTCTAGTTTTCCTATATTCATCATTATTGGTATCCGGTGTAAGTAAGTTTTTTTCTTAAAAATACCAAAATTTTCAACATTTTTGCTTTTATTTTACTCAAATTTACCTCGCGCCACCGATCTTCGTTGTAGGATTGAAATTCGTAACCCAAGTTGCTTAGAGCAGTTTGGCAGAAAATATTTTGACGCCAAATCGAACGGCCTCTATTTTGCGATTTTATAGAAGAAATTTATAGAATTTCCAATAATTCGAAAACATCTCTATGCTTGTGCTAATATATTTATAACCAAAATCAAAGTGTTAATATATTTAATTTCATTTATTGAATTGGCTTAGTTTGTTTTGCATCTTTGGAAGTTGAAATTATGCTGTTTCGCAATAAAATCTATATTTTTGTTTAAGTATTCAAAAATGATATTTTGGTAAACATTTGCATGATGATTTTGTCATTGTTTAGTAGACTTCGAAAATATGTTCCTATTTTCTCCCATGGAAAAAAAAACAAATTTGTCCCCTTTAATATGATTTAAAATGAGATATGTATTTTACCAGAAAACGAATATATTCCAAACTAGAGATGTTAATAAATCAGAGTATATTGATCTATTGTCATCAAAATCTTTATCTCAATAGCAAAAAAAAATAATATTAATAATAAAAGAATATAATAATTATAAAATAATATAATAATTATAAAATAATATAATAATTATAAAATAATATAATAATTAATTAATAATAATATTAAAATTTGTTTGAACATTTCCGTTTAAAATATAGCAAGAGAACAAAGTGCTAAAAAGCAGTATAGCAAGCCGTATTCTAAAGAACAAGCAATAATTTTTTATTTACAATATATAATTTATTCATTTGTAATAATTTATTTATTTATTAAATCTAAAATACATATTATTTATACTTTTTTACCTATTTATAAATTTAAAAAAAAGTAATAAAGTTATATAAAAATAATTTCTACTTTGCAAACAGTTTCATAACCAACTCTTATAATCAAGTATTAAAAAAAAACATTCTTTTTCTTGATATTGTAATTTGTTTATTTACATGCAATATATCCATACAATTTCAAACTTTTCAAAAATTAATCACTTATTTGAGTTTTTGGAAAGTATCATAAAGTTATATATATTTTCATAAAAGTCGAAGGTCTGAAAACTGTTCAAAGTCGAAAACTCTATAGTACAGTAGAAGTAATTGTTATATGTATTTCCAAAAAAAATATGAATTTAAATAATTTTTAGTTGAATAAAAATTCATTCCTGTTAAAAACCATTCAACATATAAAATCTGAATTATTTTTTAACTTACGGCTAGCTTGAAATCTCAATTTAATATTAGAATTGACATATTTTAACAGCTAAATTTAACTTTAGTAAGTAAGAAAATATCTTACCGGATCAAAACTGTGATTTATTTTGAAATATATTTTTACAAATATGGCTCAAGGGAATTTCCTTCCCCTACACACTTTAACGCTTCTGTTTCTTTTTCGAGATCTCTGATTTATTCCAGTCTTCACACCACTAAATCTCTGAAGATTAATAAAAATGTCTTTCTTTTTTTTTCTTTTTATTCTGAAACAAATTCAAGGAAAATACGTCTATAATTCAAGTTTCCTTTGTCATCTTAATTTCGTTCACAATTTTTTTTATTTTGCTATAATTTATCTATACTACAGTCTAATATTTATTTCCTTTAAGAGATAAAAGGAAAAAAATCCAATGAATTATGTTTTTTTATAGTTTGTATCGCTTCGACCATTTTTCCTTTCGTCAAGGTCAAAAGGTCGAATTATTTTTACTGACAATTTATAGTGAATATCGTTTAGTCCCTTTAATTTTGGCAAGCAGCAAAGACTAGAATTGTCCAATAAAACTTATTAAAATGTTAATTTTCAAACTATATTGTTAAATAAAAATTGTTAATTGTTAAACTATATTGTTAAATAAAAATTGTTAATTGTTAAACTATATTGTTAAATTAAACTATATTATTAAATAAAAATTTTTAAATTGTTAATTGTTAAACTATATTGTTAAATAAAAATTGTTAATAGTTAAATAAAAATTTTAAATTGTTAAACTACATTTTAAATAAAAATTGTTAAATTGTTAATTGTTAAATAAAAGAACACTATTTTTCCAAACTTTCTGGCAGTTCTTTAACAATTGTTAAAGAAGTAATTGTTAAAGAACTATTAGAAAATTGGGAAAAAAATATTTTACTTTTTATATTGTCTTACCATATTTCAATTCCAAATTTGAAAAAAAAAAAATGAAAATTTGTTTATTTAATAAATTAGTTTACTTCAAAATTTTATAATCTAAATTAGATTTGTAATTGAAATTCATATAATCATTTATATTTTATTTTACAAACTTAATTAATATATTTATTCTATGAGTAATAAATGTTCAATAAATAAAATACTTTGCTCAATTTAATCAAACATATCTGTACAATAGATATATTTCTCTAAACTCAAAATTTATTTTTGGTGAATGGACAAAAATACCGAACCTCGTTGAGTATTAAGCCTAAATACAAATCCAAAATATATTTAGATAATATTTATGTATCATGTTGGTTCTTTCGAATGCAGGGCATTTAAAACTGAGATCATACTTCACTAGACCGGTAATCTGTTTTATCCAAGATTCATCAAGGTGTTATATTTTACTTGCAATTTGAATGAATTCAGTAACTTGCTTCTTAGGATTCGCATTTTCCTCCCCACCATTTCAATCAAAATAGAGAAACCTTCTGTTTCACAAATTTATTTGTCCATCTTCGAAATAGGCAGAGACGCTTTGTGTAAGAGTTTTTCTTGTAGACTTTCCTAATTCCGAAATTTATCGCATTATTCATCAATCTACACCAGTTTCTATAAACTTCATTACATGCAAATAAAGTAATTTTTTAACAAATATAAACATAATGTAAAGACAGCATGCCACTTCAAAATAAATGCACTCGCTAAATTTCTGAATATTAAGGGAATGTACTCCATATTATCTTCATTGAATGTTAAAAATTTCGGCCACCATTTCTTCCACCAGTACTCCCCACTATTTCAATCAAAATGGAGAAACATTTCAGTCTCGCAAATTTATGTGTCCATTTTCGATATAGGCACAGAAGCTATCTGTGGGAGCTTTTCTTGTAGAGTTTTCAAGACATCCCTTATTCCGAAACCTAATACATTATTCATCAGCTTACACCAGTTTCTATATGTTTCATTACATGCAAATAAAACTATTTCTTAACAAACATAAACATCATGTAAAAACAGCATGCCACTTCAAAACAAATGCACTCTCTAAACTGCCCAGCATTAAGGAATATGCCCTATAACTTGAAGAATCTTCATTGAATATTAAAAATGACCACCACAATTTCCCACCATTTCAAGCAAAATATAGAAATATTCCTTCTCACGGATTTATGTGTCCATCTTCGATACAGGCGAAGAAGTTTTCTGCTGAAACTTTTCTTGTGGCATTTTCCAGACATCCCTAATTCTGAAATCTAATACATTACTAGCCTGTGCCAGTTTCTGTATATTTCATTAGATGCAAACAAAATTATTTGTTAACAAATATAAAAATAATATCAATACATCATGCCACTTCATAATAAATGCACTCTTTAAACATCTCAATATTAAGAAATATGCCCAACAAATTGAAGAATATTCATTGAATGCTAAAAATAACCAATGATTAAAATGATTCTTCTATGTAGCTACTATATGTACCAATTGAGAAAAATCTGGCATGCCTTTTCTAAGGACTATTAACCAAGCACTATGATTCATATTAAATTAGCATTCATTATTCTTCATTTAGCCTCAATTGTAGAACCCTAACATATTAAAAATAATCATAGATTTCAAAGCGTTGGATTTCACAAAACATTTTAATAGTCCCTAAAATTAGTTTGAACTATTTTTGGGAAATATCACAAGAAATTAAAATTGAATTATCGTCATTAGGACGTTCTTTCATTAACAAAATTTGTTTAAGCAAACGATTCAAAGTCTTTTGCAACATCCCTCTCACACTCGGAAGTAAAAAGGTTTTTAAGTACTTTAAAGAACCTTAATGATGTTCCATTAATTAACCATTCCAGAGAAGTTTGCGATAATTTCTCCCCAGAATAAAAATAAGGCGTTCTTTGTTCCACAATAATGAATCCTACGATCCCAAAAAGATAATCGAGGTTTGAAGTTATTTTTACTGTTGTATTATGGTTAAACAGCATTCCGAAAGTAATTATAAGTATTTATTTTAAAATATGCTCAACGCTTAATTATTGCAAATCTTTAAGAATATAATTGGAAATCTTTTTTATCCTTCCAAGATCAGGGGGATGGAATGATATAAATTAAATTTATTATATTTGGTATTTAATACAAAACACCATAATTATGTGGGGAAAAAATGCCTTTTTTATAATTTTTAATTTCACTTAAACAATAATGCTATGAAGAATTTTTAGGTAAGTTTATTTTAAAATTAAAGCATAATAATAATATTTATTTATCAACAAATTAAATTGTTGCACTGTAAATTTGAACAAAATATATTCAATGCAAAAATTAAAGAAAACACATTTCAGATTGGGCATCTGATTCAAAATTTGTTTTAATATTTATGTTTATGTACTTGGATTTATGTGATAAAACATATTGTAACTACAATCAATCTGCCCTAGTCTTTTGATATGAGTATATTTACAAGTACACGCAATTAACTATGAAACCTGTAGCTAAAAATGATAGGATTCTTTAAAAAAGTAACCCTGAAATTTTTTCTTTTAAGTAGATTAATAATTAATATATAATACGTGGCTCTTTAATTTTAATCACTTCAATTAAATTCACTCCCCTCCTCGTTGCTCGGGCGTGCCGCTGCACTCATCCTAAAGCGTTTAGCTAATAATACAATCACTTACAAATGTACACATTCATTGGATTACATGAATTAGCTGATAGAAATTATTCTATATATCTCTATATACTTCACTACATGCAAATAAAATTACTTCTTAAGAAGCATAAGCATGATGTAAAGAAAGCATGCCATTTCAAAACAAATGCATTCTCTGAACTTCTGAATATTAAGGAATATGCCATGAATTGAAGAATCTTCGTTTAATGCTAAAAATGACCAACGATTAAAATGATTCTGAACTGTATCTACTATCTACCATTTGAGTAAAATCTAGCATTCCTTTTCTAAGGACTTTTAACCAATCTCTATGATTCATATTAAATTAGCATTCATTATTCTTCATTTAGCCTCAATATTAGCATCCTAACATGTTAAAAAATAATGATTTCAAAGCTTTGGATTTCACAAAACTGTTTAATAGTTCCTAAAATTAGTTTGAGCTATATAAGAATATCACAAGAAATTAAAATGGAATAATCGTCATTAGGACATTCTTTCATTAGAAAGATTTGTTTAAGCAAACGATTCAAAGTCCTTTGCAACATCCCTCTTAAACTCGGAAGTAAAAAGATTTTTAAGTACTTTAAAGAACCTTAATGATGTTCCATTAATTAACCATTCCAGAGAAGTTTGCGATAATTTCTACCCAGAATAAAAATAAGGCGTTCTTTGTTCCTCAATAATGAATCCTACGACCCCAAAAAGATAATCGAGTTTGAAGTTATTTTTATTGTTGTGTTATGGTTAAACAGTATTCAGAAAGTAATTATAAATATTTATTTAAAAATATGTTCAACGCTTAATTATTGCAAATCTTTAAGAATATGATGAAAACCTTTTTATCTTTCCATGATTAGAAGGATGGAATAATATAAATTAAATTTTTTATAATAGGTATTTAATGCAAAACACCATAATTATGTGGGAAAAAAATGCATTTTTTTTAAAATCATCTTTAATTTCCCATAGGCAACAATCAACAATGCTACGAAGAATTTTTAGGTAAGTTTATTTTAAAATTAAAACATAATAATATTATTTATTTATCAGCAAATTTAATTGTTACACTGTAAATATGAACAAAATATATTCAATGCAGAAACGTAAAGCAAACACATTTCAGATTGTCCATCTGATTCAAAATTTTTAAAAATATTTATGTTTATATATTTGGCTTTATGTGATAAAACATACTACCATTACGCTCTGTACAGTCTACCCTAGTCTTTTGATATTGGTACATTTACATGCACACTCAATTAAATCAGAAAAATGTAGCTAAAATGATAGGATTCTATAAAAAGGTAACCTTAAAGTTTTTTTTTCTTCCAAGTAGATGAATAATAATTATATAATAAGTGGCACTTTAGTTTTTATCATTTCAGTTTAATTCACCCCTCCTTCTTTGCTCGGGCTCGCCGCTGCCCTAATCCTAAAGTGTTTAGCTAATAACACAATTACTTACAAATGCACACGTTCATTTGTATAAAAATAAGAAGTAAATTTTAAAGCAAACGAATAAAATTTTTTCTTATCTCATATAATATATCTCATAATGTAAGGCTTAATATTGTTTTATAATAAATGGCAAACAAATAATATTTACTCAACTGAATTATCGGTTGGCTGATTATTAATAATTAAAATAATTTCATATAGATGTAAAATTTCAAATGGCAATACTTTCTTATATTTTTGTGTCAATTTTAATTCATTTCTTTTCTAACTGAAAATATTTTTCAATTAATTTATTCTATATTAAAATATTAAGGAATTCACTTTATTATTTAATAATTTATCAATGAAATTGATTTTAAAATATTTTAATATGTATCCAGATTCTAAATTAAGTGAAAATTTATGCATAATTTTTTTTCTGAGAGAGAAAAAAATCTATTGAATTTAAATTCCCATCTTAAGATTTTTTCGATATTTTTTTCCTTTATATATCACTTTTTTCTTTATTTTTACTATTTAGATAGATCTTGTTTTAAAAAAAATACTTTATCGGGAGAAATTTGAATACGTTTTATCGACAGTTTAAAATTGATGCCTTTATGATATTCACTTTTTTTTTCCTTTTTAAATAGAAAAACGATATTTCATTTCAGCGGTCATCAACTTGCTCACCAATCACCATGTGTGGCTTCGATTTTGGCATGTTTTTATTTATTTTCTCATTATTAAAAGAAAAATTAATATTTCTAATTATGTTAAAAAATGAAAAACAAACAAACTATGTATTAATCCGTCGTCTCGTCGAATAAATTAAATTGTGTAATATTAGTTACTATTTATAGTTTGTATAATAGCAAGCAATTAATTTCATCACTTTATCATAATTGAACATTTGGTACTTTCCTTCTACTATGGCCACCTTAACATATTGATACGTGGCGTCGTTGGCATAATTCCGGTGAGGGATGTTACGCCAAATATTATAAACAGACATCCGTGAAATAGTTTACTTTTTTGTGAGGCAGACTTGATTGTCACTGTTAAACTAATGAAATACCATTTTTAAATTTCAAAACTGATTACTACATTATTTATGTAATATTTTTATATTTGCTCAATAGAACTTTATAGTTTAACGAAAACATGTTTTCTTTTATTTTCCCAAGAAAAATTAAAATTAAAATTTTTTAAGGATTATTTTCAATTTAAAATAGAAAGCAAATAGACAAATTATTTTTTAATACAAATGAATGAAAAAAAGCCTGCAAATAGGAAGGTATATGAATGAGAATTTCTAACTACTAATTCGTGTACTCCAATGAATGTGTGTATTTGCAAGTGATTGTGTTATTAGCTAAACGCTTTAAGATAAATGCAGCGGCGAACCCGAGCGAAGAAGGAAGACTGAATTAAAGTGAAATGTTTAAAATTAAAGTATCAATTATAATGTATTAATTAATCATCTACTTAGAAAAAAAAGCTTCAAATTTACCTTTTTATAGAATCCTAGCGTTTTAGCTACAGGTTTCATATTTATTTGTGTGTACTTGCAAATGTACTAGTATGTAAAAATGTTGAAATATAAATAGATATAATGTCTGACAATTAATATATATATATATATAAAATAGAAAATTATCTTAATATTACTGTAACTATTTCTATATAAAAATGGATCAATACATAATAATATTTGTAAATCCTTAATCAGTGAGTGTACAAATCGGACAAATCACAACAACTGCATTAAATCTTATCATTCTAATTAAATGCAACCTTCTTTTCCTTCATTTGCAAACTACATTGAACTACAGAGCATTCAAAACTCATAGCAAACGCAATTAGAACAGACAATGAGAGCAAATGCGACGACTTCCTTCGAATTTAATTAAATTCCACGAAAGAAGGGAAACACGCGGCTGGCAGGAAACTCCTATCATAAAAGGGTTTTCTCCCCAGATCATAAAACGGGAATTAATATTTGCATTTCTCAAGGGGCTTAATTAGAGAACTCGGGAACGAGCTTTAACACAACACGGGACAACCCTCCCTCCCCATTAAACGTACATAAACAAAGGCATCTTCATTTTCGAGATGAAACGTGTTCCAAAGATTTGCAGTCGTTTTGTCAACAGCGGGGAGTGCGACTTATTGGAAACGGTGGGTCACCACAATGTCTTTTGTGCGAGCAATACTGGCAGAAACCGCCCATGGTTTTCTTCACAATGGAAGTTGGACCAACTGCTGTTGTAAGGGTATTTACGAAGATTTCGTTTCTAATTGAGGAATCAAAAATTGAACTGAGTTTGAAAGCTTAGTAAAAAGACTGAGTACCATTGATATTTGTACGCTTTCCTTAACAGTTTTTTTGATAAACTGCATTAAATGATTTTATTTTTGAAACATTATAAGTTATTTAATGTAATTGACTTTTATTGAGGAATCATGAAATCAGGCAAATACGACTTAATCTTTGTCAATATATTACGGAAATTAATAACCAAGAAAAAGTAATTATTATCATTATATTTGTATGTTTTCCTTAACAAATTTTCTATAACCTGCTTTATGAGATTTTATTTCTAAAACATTACAAGTTATTTAACTTAAGTGACATTTATTTTATTGAGTTATCGTGAAATCAGAAAATTACGACTTAATCTTTGTTAATGCATTACTGAAATTAATAACCAAGAAAAAATAATTATTATTGTTCTGAATTCTTGAACTTTGTTGTACAAATAACAATATAAACAATAATAACAAAATTTATTAAAGACTAAGCTGCTTTTAGAATTTTTTTAATTAGGTTCTAACTCTTAATTTGGGCTTTGATGGTCGAGTGATTAGCGTTTTGGCGCTCAGGGCCATGGATGTTTGTTAGTGGTTCGGAATTCACTTAAAACCATAGCTCCCGGTCTCATTTGACTGTAGAGTGTTGTGGGGTTAGTGTTACTCGCGTCCGTAGCATATCTTCGAGCTACACGTGTCCCCTGGGTAGTGCTAAATGAGTAACAGTTTTTGTCGGTGCAGCCCACACGACATGCCTTCTTCAAGGCTAGTTTGTATTGGGCTGCTCACAGGGCAATGGGTAATACGACCCGGTGTTTTATTTAATTAAAAAAACCTGTTAATTTAAAGTACAAATTGAAGTTCTTAACAAAAAATGCATTTTATAAATTATAGATAAAGAAGGGAAACACGCGGCTGGCAGGGAACTACTTCCGAGATAAAGGGTTTTCTCCTCAGATCCTAAAACGGGGATTAATATTTGCATCTCTCAGAAGGCTTAATTAGAGAACTCTTGAACGAGCCTTATCACAACACGTGACAACCCTCCCTCCCAATACACGTGCATAAACAAAGGGATCTTCATTTTCGAGAAGAATGTAGTATTCCAAAGATTTGTAATCGTTTTGACAACAGCGGGGAGTGCTACCTATTGGAAACGGTGGGTCACCGCAATGTCTTTTGCACGAACAATACTCGGCAGAAACCGCCCGTGGTTTTCTTCACAATGGAGGTGGACCAACTGCTGTTGTAGTAAGGTTATTTGTGAAGATTTCATTTGTTAATTGAGGAATCAAAAATGCAACTAAATTTGAAAACTTTACAAAAATGTTGAGTCAACAAGCGTCTACAATAAGTATTTGTATTTTTATCTAAATTAATTTTACATAAGCTGTTTTAAAAGATTTTATTACTAAAGTATTATAAGTTATTTAACTTATTTGGCATTTAGCCTATTAAAATATCCTGATATCAGAAAATTACGACCTTATATGTGAGTGTATAAATCGCTCATTTCTATTACTCTTATACCTGTATCTACCTTCTCTTATTCAACTTAACCATAACAACTGCATTAAATCTTATCATTCTAATAAAATGCAATGCTCTTGTATTTATTTGCAAACTATAGATATAATGTTTGGAAATTAAAAAAATTAAAATATAAAATAAAAAATTATCTTAATATTATTGCAACCATTTCTAGATAATAATAAATCAATACAGAACAACATTTCTAAACCGTACCTTAATCAGTGAATGTATAAATCGAATATTTCTACCTCTCTTGTACCTTTATCTGCCATAAAAATCATAACAGCTGCATTAAATCGTATCATTCTAATTAAATACAACATGCGTTTTCCTTTACTTGCAAACTGCATTGCACAACAGGACATTCAAAACTCACAGAAAACGCAATTAGAACAGACAATGAGTGCAAATGCGACGACTTCCTTCGAATTTAATTAAATTCCACGAAAGAAGGGAAACATGCGGCTGGCAGGAAACCTCCTGCATAAAAGGTTTTTCTCCCCAGATCATAAAACGAGGAATTAATATTTGCATTTCTCAGGGGGCTTAATTAGAGAACTCGGGAACCAGCCCTATCACAACACGTGACAACACTCCCTCCCGTTACACGTGCATAAACAAAGGGATCTTCATTTTCGAGATGAGCGTGTTCCAAAGATTTGCAGTCGTTTTGACAAGAGCGGGGAGTGCGACTTATTGGAAACGGTGGGTCACCACATAACGTCTTTTGTATGAGCAATATTCGTCAGAAACCGCCCATGGTTTTCATACCATACCGCCCATGGTTTTCGACCATATTGCAACTCATTGGGAACGTTGTGTCACCGCAATCTCTTTTGTGTGAGCAATACTGGTAGGAACTTCCCGTGGTTTTCTTCACAATGGAAGTGGCCCAACTACTGTTGTAAGGGCATTTGTGAAGATTTCTTATTAAAGAATCAAAAAATTAACTCAATTTCAAAACTTTGTAATAAAGGTTGAGTCAACAAGCATAAGCCATTAATATTTGTTTTCCTTAATAAATTTTACATAAGCTGTTTTAAATGATTTTATTTCTATAACATTTTAAGCTATTTAACTTAACTTGTCATTTATTCTATTAAAGTATCATAAAATCAGAAAATTACGACTAATTATATTTCAGTGTATAAATCGCTCATATCTACTTCTCTACTACTTGTAACTACCTTCTCTTATTCATGTTAAACCTATCAATTGCTATAAATCTTATAATTCTAACTAAATAGGATGTTCTTGTCTTTATTTGCAATCTATAGATATTATATTTTAAAACATTATATCTATAAATTGCAAAAAAAAATGATAATATAAGATAATAAAAAAATGTAATATCTTAATATTGTTGTAACCATTTCTAGAAGGATGAATCAATACAGAACAATGTTTCTAAACAGTTCGTTAATCAGTGAATATATAAATCGCACATTTATAAATCTCGCTCATATTTACTTCTCTTATACCTGTATCTGTCATGTTAATCATAACAACTGCATAAAATCTTATCATTCTAATTAAATACAGCCTTCTTTTCCTTCATTTGCAAACTGCATTGAACTACAGAGCATTCAAAACTCGTAAAAAACGCAATTAAAACAGACAATGAGAGCGAATACGACGACTTCCCTGGAATTTAATTGAATTCCACGAAAGAAGGGAAACACGCGGCTGGCAGGAACTACTTCCAGCATAAAAGGGTTTTCTCCTCACATCATAAGACGAAGAATTAATATTTGCATTTCTCAGGAGGCCTAATTAGAGAACTCGGGAACGAGTCTTATCACAACACGTGACAACCCTCCCTCCCATTACACGTGCATTAACAAAGGGATTTTCATTTTTGGGATCAGCGTGTTCCAAAGATTTGTAGTCGTTTTGACAACAGCGGGGAGTGCGACTTATTGAAAACGGTGGGTCACCGCAATGTCTTTTGTGCGGGCAAACCGAAAGAAACCGAACTGAACTTAAACCGAAATGGTTTTCTTCACAATGGTTAGTTGAACTATATTTGAAAATTTTGTATAAATGTTAAATCAATAAGCATATAACATTGATATTTTCATGTTTTCATTAACAAATTTTACATAAACTGCTTTAAATGATTTTATTTCTAAAACGTTGTAGGCTATTTAAGTTAATTTGGCATTTATTCTTTTAAAGCATCATGAAATCAGAAAATTACGACTTAATATTTGAGTGTATAAATCGCACATTCTACTTCCCTTATGCCTGTATCTACCTTCTCTCATTCATGTTGACCCGAACAACTGCATTAAATCTTATCATTCAAATTAAATATAACGATCTTGTATTTACTTGCAAACTATTGATATAATGTTTGAAAATTAATGAAATATACACTGAAGTGACAAAAGTCATGGGATACCTCTTAATATCGTGTCGGCCCTCCTTTCGCCCGGCGAAGTGCAGCAACTCGACGTGGCATGGACTCAACAAGTCGTTGGAAGTCTTCTGCAGGAATATTGAGCCATGCTGTCTCGATAGACGTCCATAATTGTGAAAGCGTTGATGGTGCAGGATTTTGGGCACGAACAGACCTCTCGATGATGTCCCATAAATGCTCGACGGGATTCATGTCGGGCGATCTAGGTGGCCAGATCATTCGTTGGAATTGTCCAGAATGTTCTTCAAACCAATCGCGAACAGTTGTGGCCCGGTGACATGGCGCATTGTCATCCATAAAAATCCCAGCATTGTTTGGGTACATGAAGTCCATGAATGACTGCAAGTGATCTCCAAGTAGCTGAACATAAGCATTTCCAGTCAATGTTCGGTCCAGTCGCACCAGAGGACCAAGTCCATGCCATGAAAAACAGCCCACACCATTACGGAGCCACACCAGCTTGAACAGTGTCTTGCTGACAGTTTGGGTCCATGGCTTCGTGGGGTCTGCGCCACACTCGAACCCTACCATCAGGTCTTACCAATTGAAATCGTGACTCATCGGACCAGGCCTCGGTTTTCCATTCATCTAGGGACCAACCGATATGCTCACGTGCCCACGAGAGTCGCTGCAAGCGATGTCGTTCTGTCAGTAAAGGCACTCGAGTCGGTCTTCTGCTGGAATAGCCCAAGAAAGCCAAACTTCTCCGCACAGTTCTAACAGACAAGTCCCTTGTACGTCCCACATTGATTTCTGCGGTTATTTGACGCAGTGTTGCTTGTCTGTTAGAATTTACGACTCTTTGCAGACGTCGCCGGTCTCGATCGTTAAGTGCAGGCGGCCGACCACTGCGCTGTCCATGGTGGGATGTTATGCCTGAAATTTCATACTCTCGGCACACTCTTGACACAGTGGATCTGGGAATGTTGAATTCCCTAACGATTTCCGAAATGGCATCACCCATGCGTCTAGCTCCAACTAACATTCCGCGTTCAAAGTCTGTTAATTCCCGTCGTGCGGTCATCATCACGTCAAAACCTCTTCACATGAATAACTTGAACAGAAATAAAAGCTCTGTGAAAGCACTGCGCATTTATACCTGTTCTACGCGATGCTACTGCCATCTGAAAATTTGCATATTGCTATCCCATGACTTTTGTCAATTCAGTGTATAATATAAAATAAAAAACGTTCTTAATATTAATGCAACCAATTTTAGATAAGGATGAATCAATACAGATCAACGTTTCGAAACAGTACGTTAATCAGTTCGTGTGTAAGTCGCTCATTTCTACCTCTCTTATACTTGTATCTGACATGTTAATCCAAACAACTGCATTAAATCTTATCATTCTATTTAAATATAATGTTATTGTCTTTATTTGCAAGCTACAGATATAAACTTTGAAAATTAAAAAAAAAATAATATAAAATAAAAAATTATCTTAATATTATTCTAACAATTTCTTGATAAAGCCATCTTTATCAAGAAATGGTTAGAATAATATTAAGATAATTTTAATATCATAATCATAATCAATATATACCTTTCTAAACAGTACGTTAGCCAGTGAATATAAAAATCGCGCATTTCTATCTCTCTTACACCTGTATCTGACAGGATCATCAAAACAACTGCATTAAATCTTATCATTCTAATTAAACGCAATGTTCTTTTCTTTCATTTGCAAACCATATTGCACTACCGATCATTCAAAACTCACACTAAACGCAATTAAAACAGACAATGAGAGCGAATACGACGACTTCCTTCGAATTTAATTAAATTCCACGAAAGAAGGGAAACACGCGGCTGGCAGGAACTACTTCCAGCATAAAAGGGCTTTCTATTCACATCATAAAACGAGGAATTAATATTTGCATTTCTCAGGGGGCTTAATTAGAGAACTCGGGAACCAGCCCTATCACAACACGTGACAACCTCCCTCCCGTTACACGTGCATAAACAAAGGGATCTTCATTTTCGAGATGAGCGTGTTCCAAAGATTTGCAGTCGTTTTGACAAGAGCGGGGAGTGCGACTTATTGGAAACGGTGGGTCACCACATAACGTCTTTTGTATGAGCAATATTCGTCAGAAACCGCCCATGGTTTTCTTCACAATAGAGTTGGATCAACTAATGTTGCAAGGGTATTTGTGAAGATTTCGTTTCTGATTGATGAATTAAAACTTCAACTAAATTTGAAAGCTTTGTGAAAAGATTGAAGAACTTTGAATTTTTGTACGTTTTCCTTCACAAATTTTACATAAAATGCTTTAAAAGATTTTGTTTTAAACCATTATAAGCTATTTAACTTAACTGGCACTCATTGAAGTATCATGAAAGAAGGCAATTACGACATAATCTTTGTCAATGTATTACTGAAATTAATAATCGAGTGAAAATAATTGTTATTGTTCTGAATTCTTGAACTTTGTTTTACATATAACAGTATGAACTATAATAATAACATAATTTATTAAAGACTATGTTGCGTTCAGAATTTTTTTTTGTTAGATTCTAACTTTGTCGCCGAGTGATTAGCGCTTTGGAGATAGGTGTCATGGATGATTGTAGTGGTTCGGAATCCATTTTAAACCGTAGGTCCTTTTCTAATAGGATTGTAGAAAGTTGTGGGGGTAGTGTTACTTGCTTACGTAGCACATCTTCGAGCTACATGTGCCTCCTGTGTAGTGTTAAATGATTAACTACTTTCGTCGGGGCAGCCCGCAAGACATGCTTTTTTCAAGGCTAGTTTTATTCGGCTGCTCGCAGGGACATGGTCGATGCGAAATTTAATTTAGAGTAAAAATTAGAGTTCTTCACAAACAATGCATTCTATTAACTGTATATAAGCACGAAGACGTTAATTATATTGTAAAAATATCAAGAAAATGATAGATTCATATTCACTTAATATATCACTCAGACTGAAATAAATGGCCATTTTTGGAGACGCACCTGCATATATATAACATTCAAGAAATCTTAGAATTGACTAGTTGCTTGGTTTTACATATAAAACGATCGGAACTCATATAAATTTACTAAATACCATGCCAGCAATATTAAATGTATTTTCATTACTTTGCCCGCTGTCCAATATTGCAGCCAAAATTGTGTCTAAGCTTTTAACGGTACGTTAATCAGTGAATAGGGAGTTTTTGCATACCGTAAGTTAGTTACCGTAGGACGTCCGTTAGCATTTTCTCCCTAGCGCGCATGCTCATAGGAAACTGAGCACGCGCGCTAGGGAGAAAAATGCTAACGGACGTCCTACGGTAACTAACTTACGGTATGCAAAAACTCCCTATTGTATAAATCGTTCATTGCTACTTCTCTTATGCCTGTATCTATCATGCTAATAATAACAACTGCATTAAATCAAATCATTCTAATTAAATGCAACGTTCTTTTCTTTTACATGCAAACTGCATTGCACAACAGAACATTCGAAACTCACAGAAAACGCAATTAGAACAGACAATTGAGAGCAGATACGACAACTTCCTTCGAATTTACACTGAAGTGACAAAAGTCATGGGATACCTCTTAATATCGTGTCGGCCCTCCTTTCGCCCGGCGAAGTGCAGCAACTCGACGTGGCATGGACTCAACAAGTCGTTGGAAGTCTTCTGCAGGAATATTGAGCCATGCTGTCTCGATAGACGTCCATAATTGTGAAAGCGTTGATGGTGCAGGATTTTGGGCACGAACAGAACTCTCGATGATGTCCCATAAATGCCCGATGGGATTCATGTCGGGCGATCTAGGTGGCCAGATCATTCGTTGGAATTGTCCAGAATGTTCTTCAAACCAATTGCGAACAGTTGTGGCCCGGTGACATGACGCATTGTCATCCATAAAAATCCCATCGTTGTTTGGGTACATGATGTCCATGAATGGCTGCAAGTGATCTCCAAGTAGCTGAACATAAGCATTTCCCGTCAATGTTCGGTCCAGTCGCACCAGAGGACCAAGTCCATGCGATGAAAAAACAGCCCACACCATTACTGAGCCACCACCAGCTTGAACAGTGCCTTGCTGACAGTTTGGGTCCATGGCTTCGTGGGGTCTGCGCCCACTCGAACCCTACCATCAGCTCTTACCAACTGAAATCGTGACTCATCGGACCAGGCCACGGTTTTCCATTCATCTAGGAACCAACCGATATGCTCACGTGACCACGAGAGTCGCTGCAAGCGATGTCGTTCTGTCAGTAAAGGCACTGGAGTCGGTCTTCTGCTGGAATAGCCCAAGAAAGCCAAATTTCTCCGCACAGTTCTAACAGACAAGTCCCTTGTACGTCCCACATTGATTTCTGCTGTTATTTGACGCAGTGTTGCTTGTCTGTTAGAATTTACGACTCTTTGCAGACGTCGCCGGTCTCGGTCGTTAAGTGCAGGCGGTCGACCACTGCGCTGTCCATGGTGGGATGTTATGCCTGAAATTTCATACTTTCGGTACACTCTTGACACAGTGGATCTGGGAATGTTGAATTCCCTAACGATTTCCGAAATGGCATGACCCATGCGTCTAGCTCCAACTAACATTCCGCGTTCAAAGTCTGTTAATTCCCGTCGTGCGGTCATCATCACGTCAAAACCTCTTCACATGAATAACTTGAACAGAAATGAATGCTCTGCGAAAGCACTGCGCATTTACACCTGTTCTACGCGATTCTACTGCCATCTGAAAATTTGCATATTGCTATCCCATGACTTTTGTCACTTCAGTGTAATTAAATTCCACGAAAGAAGGGAAACACGCGGCTGGCAGGAACTACTCCCAGCATAAAAGTGTTTTCTCGCCAGATCATAAAACGGGAATTAATATTTGCATTTCTCAGAAGGCCTCATTAGAGAACTCGGGAACGAGCCTCATCACAACACGTGACAACCATCGCTCCCATTGCACATACTACGTAAACAAAGGGATCTTCATTTTCGAGATGAACGTGTTCCTGAGATTTGTAGTCGTTTTGACAACAGCGGGGAGTGCGACTTACTACTACTACTACTACACCACACCACATCACTGTGCCTGGAGCTGAGTTGCCCCTATACAGTTTGGGAATGATGCGGGTGAAAGGAAAGGACGCACGATGGAGGCGGAAAAGTTTTGCATAATTCACTTTTGGAGGTACAGAAGCTGAACAATGGGGAAAATTCATACAAGAACAGATCTAAATGTCAAAAATTGAAAAAAATTGAAAAAGGAGGAATATGAAATGCTAAAATTATAAAAACGTTTGGTAAGAAATTTTAGGGAAAAAAATTAAAAGCAATATGATACAATAAACACTACATTAGAGATTATACAAATCAGAGAGCTGAAGGAATATTCATCAAATCAATTATTATAGAATTTAGAAAATCTTAATAGCTAATAAATAAATCGACGGTAGGAGCAGTTGCTGCAAAATTATGGACAAAGGTAATAAGAAAAAAAAAAAAGCAGGAGATATTACATAAGAGATAAATATGCTAGGTATATAACTAGAAAAATGGTATTCACATAAAAAAATTTTGATTTTGCAATTTGGAGTCTAATAATGGAAAAGAAAACGAATTGTTTCAAATTTAGTGTGCCCTAGAAATATGCTGATGGACCCACTTAAACTATATACATTATAATACAAAATTTCCTTTGATAAATACACAAGTATAAATTGTTTTGTAAGACAAATTACTTAAATATGCAAACATAGTACGGTTATGTTACCTTAAATGTATACACAAGCAAAGATTATTTTATAAAGTTAATTACTTTACATGATTCACAATAATAAATTATTTTAACAGCGAATTATCTTAATATTCTAACACAGTATATGCAAGCACTTAGATTATTTATACTGGAAACGGTGGGTCACCGCAATGTCTTTTGTGCGAGCGGTACTCGGCAGAAACCGCCCGTGGTTTACTTCAGAATGGAAGTTGGACCAACTGCTGTTGTAAAGGTATTTGCGAAGATTTCGTTTCTAATTGAGGAATCAAAAATGGAACTAAATTTGAAAGCTTTGTAAAAAGGTTGAATCAACAAACGTATACGATTAATGTTTCTATGTTTTTCTTAATTAATTTTATTTAAGCTGCTTTAAAAGATATTATTTCTAAAATATTTAAATGACAATCTAAGTTATTTAATTTAAATGACATTTATTTTATTGAGGTTAGGGTATTTGTGAAGATTTCGGTTCGAATTGAGGAATCAAAAATTTCACTAAATTTGAAAATTTTATATAAAGGTTGAATTAGAAAGCATATGCCATTAATACATATGCCAGATTTTATTTTTAAAACATTATAAGCTATTTAACTTATTTGGCATTTATTTTATCAAAGTATCATGACATCAGAAAATTACGACTTCATGTTTGAGTGCATAAATCGCTCATTTTTACTTCTCTGCTACTTGTAACTACCTTCTCTTATACATGTTAACCATAACAACTGCATTAAATCTTAACATTCCAATTAAATATAATGTTCTTGTCTTTATTTGGAAACTACAGATATAATGTTTGAAAATTAATGAAATATATAATACAAAAAATAACAAATTTTCTAATATTATTATAACCATTTCTGGATAAATACAGAACTATGCTCCTAAACAATACGCTAATCAGGGACAGTATAAATCGCTCATTTCTGTCTTTCTAATATGTGTTTCTGTCATGTTAATCATAACAACTGTATTAAATATCATTCTAATTAAATTTAATGTTATTTCCCTTATTTGTAAATAGATATAACAATTGAAAGTTATATAAATATATAAAATAAAACATTACCTTAATTTTATTGTTATCATTTTTAGATAAAGTTGAATCAATACAGAACTACGTTTCTAAACAGCACTTTAGTCAGGGAATATATATATATTTTTTTCTTCTAATGGAGCTGGCAAATAGACCGTGATCTTCACCATAAGGGCTGCACCGATGTTACTCACTTTGCATGACCCAGGGTGCGCGTGTCACTTGATGGTAAGCCACGGACGCGGAGTAACAATGCCTTCGCAGCGCTCTACGATCCTATTAGGACCGGGACCTACAGCTTAAAGTGGATTCCGAACCACTACAAACACCCATGGGCAAAGCCGGGATTTGAACCCGATACATGTGGTACCGAATGCCAGAGCGCTAGCCATTCGGCCATCAGGCCCCCGTCAGGGAATATATAAATCACTTATATCTACTTCTGTTATACCTCTGTCTGTCATGTTAATCATAACAACTGCATTAAATCTTATCATTCTAATTGAATACAACGTTCGTTTCCTTCATTTGCAAACTATACTGCACTACAGAACATTCAAATGAGAGCAAATACGACAACTTCCTTCGAATTTAATTAAATTCCACGAAAGAAGGAAAACACGCGGCTGGCAGGAACCTCCAGCATAAAAGGGTTTTCTACCCACATCATAAAACGGGAATTAATATTTGCATCTCTCAGGAGGCCTAATTAGAGCCTTATCACAACACGTGACAACTCCCTCCCACTACACATACATAAACAAAGGGATCTTCATTTTCGAGATGAACGTGTTCAGGAGATTTGTAGTCGTTTTGACAACAGCGGGGAGTGCGACTTATTGGAAACGGTGGGTCACCGCAATGTCTTTTGTGTCAAGCAATACTTGGCAGAAACCGCCCATGGTTTTCTTCACAAAAGAGTTGGACCAACTGCTGCTGTAAGGGCATTTGTGAAGATTTCGTTTCTAATTAAGGAATCAAAAATTTAAGTCTTTGTAAAAAGGTTGAATACCATTGATATTTGCACGTTTTCCTTGACAAATTTTACATAAACTGCTTTAAAAGATTTTATTTCTAAAACTTTTTAAGTTATTTAATGTAATTGGCATTTATTTTAAGGAGGTATCATGAAATCAGGCAATTACGACTTAATCTTTGTTAATGCATTACTGAAATTAATAACTAAGTAAAAGTAATTATTACTATTGATATTTGTACTTTTCCATTGATATTTGTACGTTTTTCTCAACAAATTTTTCATAAACTGCTTTAAAAGATATTATCTTGAAAACATTATAAGTTATTTTACTTAATTGATATTTATTTTATTGAGGTGTCTTAAAGTCAGAAAAATACGACTTAATCTTTGTTAATGCATTACTGAAATTAATATTCGAGAAAAAATAATTATTATTATTCTGAATTGTTGAACTTCGTTGTACACTGGTGTGCAAAACTTAAGCAACAGGTGGGTTTTTTGCCATAACTCCACGAGAAATCATCTGAGAGACATGACATTCAGAAACGAGTGGAGAGTATTATGTACGTAAAGGATGACGAACGCATCGGCCCTGAAAAAGGAATACAATGCATATGGTATGGAATCAAACGAAAACAAGCTTTATTGAACGCATAGTATCGTGCTTTATGACTGTCTATCCAAGAGGAAGAAAAACAAGCAAATGTTCCTTAATATGGGATATGACCTCCCCTCACTACAATGGTTGCTTCGCACCGTCTCCGCATACTCAGAACCAGCTAGTGCAACATTTCTTGCAGTAGGGGTGCCAATTCCTCAATAAGCATCTGTTTGAGTTGTTGGGTCTTCTCCGGAGGATGTAAGCGTGCTGCGATGCGTCTCTCCAAAGCATCCCACACATGTTCGATGGGATTTAAATCTGGGGAGTACGCTGGCCAACCCATTCGAGTGATATCTTCACTTTCCAGTAGCTCCTCAACAGCAAAAGTCCGATGTGGCCGTGCATTGTCATCCATAAAAATGAACTCTGGGCCAATGGCACCTCGGAACAGACGCACATGGGGAAGGGGTACCTCCTCACAATAGCGATCCCCGGTTACAGACCCTCTGTCGAAAACGTGGAGCTCAGTTCGCCCGTTCTGCAAAATGCCTCCCCAGACAAGAACTCCAGAACCACCATAACGGTGTCTTTCCTTGAGGTTATTGGAATAAAACCGGGTCCCGACCTCTCTCCAAATCAAAACGCGTCGAGAATCGCTTCTGGTACAGAATCGACACTCATCCGTAAAGAGGACACGACTCCATTGATCAGTTGTCCAGTTTTTGTGCTCTCTGCACCACTGTAAACGGTGGCATCGGTGGCCAACTTTCAACGGGAGGCAGCGTTCAGGACGTCGGGCGAATAGGCCCACTTTGTGAAGGCGTCTGGCCACAGTAAACCACGACACTTGTCACCCGTTATTGTACAGAGTTGCTGAATAATGGCGCTTGCTGACTGCTGTCGGCCTCTTTTCGCCTGCAGGACGATATATCGGTCATCCCCCGCAGTTGTCTTCCTCGGGCGGCCCCCACCAACTTTTCTAACAGATGTACCTGTGGTTTGGAACGCTCGAAACAACACTTTTGTTGATTCCGAACTCTGCAACTACACTGGTGACAGTACGACCCTCCTTCAGCTGTCCGATCATTCTTCCACATGTGAAGTCGTCCAGGTGATTTCTTCTAGCCATATTTCACGAACTGACTCACTGGCGCAGCGAATATGTTGAATTGCGTCGCCGTCCTTCCTTTTATTCTACTGTTGAGCTGCGCTAGCCGACATCACGC
>BPLQ01007570.1:0-19734 GCA_021605075.1 Caerostris darwini
GCTTCAAGACGAGGGTCACATTCAGGTTCATTGGAACACTATGATATACACTCAAGAGCCAAAACATAATGACCACCCCTACATTTTGCAATGAACTCGCCTGGATGACGTGGAAGACACGTGATCAGGTGGAAGTGGTATTTAACTGGTTTTAAGTGGTGGTATTAATCCATGGCAAGGCGGGTTGAAGCTGTGTTGTGCGCCAAAGGTGGGCCAACTCGTTATTGACAGACGAGACAAAGGTGACAACTCGTTATTGACTCGAGTTGGCCCACCTTCGGCGCGCAACACAGCTTCAACCCGCCTTGGCAGGGATGCCACAAGTCCTTGGTAGATGGCCGGAGACAGATTGTACCAGATATTTAAGCAACGGTCAACAAAGGCGCACGAGGGGGACGTTTGCTGCGTAGCCCCATATCCAACAGTGTTCACTGAACAGTGTGCTCTGATACTATTCTACTTGGCCCTGCATTGTATTGGGCTGTCAGCTGAGCCACTGTATGGCTCCGGTTTTGCCTCACCATGCGAGACAGTCTCCGACGACCTTTTTCTTTGATAGCTGTGTGGACATCCAACACCATGTCGCCTACTGCTGGTTTCACCATCATTCATCCACTTTGCATAAGTACTAACAACTGTAGATCGCGAACTACCCACGAGTCCTGCAGTTTCGGAAATACTTGTTCCGAGCCTTCGAGCCATTACAATCTGCCCTCTATCAAAGTCGCTTAGATACGCAAGCCTTTCCCATCACACACACAGAAGTAAGTGAAAGAATGATTCTTCAGACTCTCCAGCTGCAGTTAAATACCACTTCCACCTGATCACATGCCTTCCACGTCATCCAGGCGAGTTCAATGCAAAATATAGGGGTGGTCATAATGTTTTGGCTCTTGAGTGTATACATATATATACAGTAGCCATATGTATACAAATAATGAACTCTGGATTATTATACAAAGATATGAAAAAAAATAAAAAAAAATTTGTTCAATAGTGCACGATTAAATCATAAATACAGTTCACTCCAAGGTCTGAGATTTTTCAGAGTACTCGAGTCTACGTCGAATCTATTCCATCAGGTCTACGGCAGACCTTAATTGCCACACGAGAAGTGTAATTACTTTGTCCGGCGTTCTTTTGTTATATCTGCTTTTGAAACTCTAAGTTTCCCTCGAACTACGAGAATTTTCTTAAAAAGAAATAATCATCCTGTCATAAGTCTTAAACGTCCAATACAATGTATATCGAAGGTTTACATAGTTGATGTATATAGTGGCAGGTAATAAAAGAAAGTTATTTGGTCCTTAATAATATAAAACTTAAATATGCTTATTATTTCTTTTTTCAACTTAAACATTATGGCTCAAATACTCCAAATTTGTTTGAGTTAGACCAAAACATCAAATACAAATCATCCAAAACATGGTGCTTCCTGATATGTTCGCAATACAACAATATATCAAGAGTTAAAAAATAAACTCTATAGAAGATTCTATCAAAAAAATCAAGAAAATTCTTTATCAACATCTCAGAACCCAGTTATTCAGCACAAAGGCGATTCAGTCGCCCCTAAAAGTCCTCCCGGAAGGCACTGCCCTTCTTCTTCAGCCAAGTCAGACTTTCACCTGCGGAGGTTCCATCACAACAGAAGCTGGCTCCTTCATTTCCCGCATTCCATGTTCTTGGACTTAGTCTAGATCAGGGGTGGCCAACCCAAATTATCTTGAGGGCCACTTTGGAAATGCATCATAACTCCGCAAGCCGCATATAAAATTATATATAACCATATCAGATTTAGATACACTAAAGGTATTTTTTTGGAATAAAACACTGAAACATAATGAATTATTATTATCGTGCTCACTATTATTCTTACAAGTACGCATAGATAATATAATAATAACGATACTAAACGCACATTGTAAAGAAATCTATAACGCTAAAAATGACACATAAAAAATATATAAATATAATGAAAAAAAAAAAAATTAAATAATTAAAAAATATTTATTTGATCAGTGCGATATTTGTTTCTTCACTCTATCATTTAGCTTTTGCAAATCAATCTCAATTTGAGTGTAATGGGTGTTGCAGGTTAGCTTCCAATATGTTTAGATGCTCTAGATGTTACTGTATGCTAAGTGGAACAAGGAAAAAAAAATATTCCATTACCTCGATTCAATTTTTAGTGCTTAACATATTGTATTTGTTTAGATTCATTTATAAATTGTATAATATATTTACGCAAACATACATTATGTTAGATATGCAATTGTAGAATAAAAGTACGTTGACTAGATGTTGAAGTATTTCTTCTTTTAAATAAGTCATAAACTCAGAAAGCATGATAAATCAACTTAACTGCAAGCATTTTTAAAAATTTTTACAAAAATTCTACATTCTTTTTTTTTTACGTACTTATTAACAAGCAATTAAATTTTACCGTTAGCCGAGATAAATCAAACGCATTGCCATCAGAAGTACAAAAAAATAATAATAATCAAAAGGAAGTTTTTGTGATAATTAATTGCTAGTCAGAAAAATCGCCATTTTTTTTTTCATTACTCATCTAGTGTCTCGTGACAATTTATACTATACCTCAACTACAAACTCAAAACACACACACACATATACATATACAAAAAATGTTTACAAAAAAGCTAAAAATTGGAGTTAGATTTAAAAAAATGAAAAACTCGCGTTCATCCCTTTAATAAAAAAAAGGGTAAAAGAAGGGAAAAGACCGATTGCAGGTTGAAAAAGCAGCTAAAGAAGATTTCGTGGATTGGGTCCCGCTTTTTCTTACGGCACGCTCATCAGTTCTGGTTCGGGCTTTAATATTGGGACGGCTAGTCTCTAATTAATGGAGGTTCTTGGGCAATTTATTTCATTTTTTCTGACTCGGAATAAGTTGAAGCTTTGAAAGATAGTAGTTTTAGGATTATTTTTAACTCCGATTTTTTTTGGCATCATTATAATTGCAATGCAACCGTTTCTTTAACGAATGTTTGAGAATTTGGAAATATAAGTGTGGTCTAAATGGAAGATCCAATAATTTTTACCGTCAACGTAAGGATGAAAAAACTCAGGAAAAATCTTTTTTAAAGAATATTCAGAAGGATAATAAGCTTCTAAAGTTTATCTTTTCTTTGAAGCCATCCTTTATCCCAATTTAAAAAGCAGTCGCCTTTCCAAACCGGAAGATTTAAAGTTTTCTGTTAATGCCAAAGTTTAAATTTTCTATCCTTATAATCTGTTTTACAACTTTTTTTGAAAAAATTTATTTATTCATCTCTGTCCTACACTTCCCTCTAATAAAAAAAACCAATTGCATTGTGTTTAAATATAAAAATAAATTATGTGCATATTAGTTTAAATCCTTTGTTTAACTTTCAGAAAATTCATGATTTTTTTTTAAGAGAGCCTCGATTTACAAACATTCTAGGTACGAACTTTAGGCAAACTTAGATGTCCTAAAATACCAGAGATCGAAAATCAAAAATGTCACCAAATTCTGTGACTTCTTGCATGTGGAATTTCCCTTCAATTAATATTCCTTAATTGACAATAAATGTTGTTAGAAAATGTTTTATGATAAAGTATTGCTCTATGATGAAATATCGTTTTATAAAGAAATATTGTTGTAAACCGACGAAACTTATTTCACCTAAAATCATTTCCATTGTACAACGATTTATAAAACAATAAAAAAATATGACAAAAATGAAATTTTGAAATATACTGAATAATAATAATAATAATGAATCTTACTCGTAGCTCAGTGGTAACGTGTATCTCTGGTGAGCATCAAGACTGATGTTCAATCTGCTGGCGGCATTGTTGTAGACTCTGTATATGAAACTATGAGTCTCGATGGCACTTGTGATGTTCAGCATCTTGCTACGTTAGTTGGACTACTTGATAAGAGTTTTTCGGGTTTATCACGTACGATACGCAAATGGAAAGTAGTATATCCTAAAAGTCATCCCAGAAAGAACTACCCTACTTCTTCAGTGACACAGTGTCAAGTCAGACTTCTGCATACTTTGTGCTCCATCACAACTGAAGCAAACTCCTTCCCTTCCCTCCTTCTATAAGACCACACGGGTTTTTGGACTTGGTCTAAATGTTGCTATCTGCCAAGTGGAATAAGAAAAAATATTCCATTATTTCGATACACTTCTTTGGTGTTCAGCATTTTGTATTTGTTTAGATTCAGCTATAAATTGTATAATATTTTTTCGTAAACGTACATTATGCTCGATATACAATTGTTGATTTAAAGTATGTAGACTAGATATTGAAGTATTTAATTCTTCTTTTAAATCAACTACAAAGATAGGAACTCCCAAAGCACCATAAATCAAATTAATCGATTACATTTTTTTTTTAAATTATTATGAAAATGCTACATATTTTTTTCCATACTTAACAAGTAATTAAATTTCATCGTTGGCCATTAAATGAAACGCATTGCCATCAAAAGAAAACAAAAAAATAATATCCAAAAGGAAGTTTTTGCAATAATTAACTGCTAGTCAGAAAAATTGCCATTTTTCTTTCTTTACTCCTCTAGTGTTTCATGACAATTTAGACTATATCTTAACTACAAAATAAAAACACACACATATATACAAAAAAATATTTACCAAAAAGCTAATAATTGGAGTCAACTTAATCGATTGCATTTTCTACAAAATTATTACAAAAAATCTCCGTTCTTTTTTACATCGTTAACAAGTATAAATTTTACCATTTGCCGAAATAAATCAAAGGCATTGCCATCAAAAGGAAACAAAAAAAATAATATACAAAAGGAAGTTTTGCGATAATTCACTGTCAGTCAAAAAAATCACCGTTTTTTTCTTTTTATTCATCTAGTGTCTCATGACAATTTAAACTATACATTAACTACAAACTCAAAACACATACACACTCATGTATAAAAAAAAATATTTAAAAAAAGCTAAAAATTGGAGTTAGATAAAAAAAAAAATGACAAACTTCCGTTCATCCCTTTAATAAAAAAAAAGGTTATCAGAAGGCAAAAGACTGATTGCAGGTTGAAAAAGCAGCAAAAGAAGATTTCGTGGATTTCTTACGGCACGCTCATCAGTTCTGGTTTGGGCTTTAATATTGGGAAGGCTGGTCTGTAATTAATGGAGGTTCTTGGGCAATTTATTTTATTTTTTTGACTCGGAATAAGTTGAAGCTTTGAAAGATATTAGCTTAGGGATTATTTTTAACTCCGATTTTTTTTTTTGGCAGCATAATAATTGCAATGCAGTGGTTTTTTTTAAACAAATGTTTGAGAACTTGGAAATATAAGTGTGGTCTAAATGGAATAACCAATAATTTTTATCATCAACCTACATAAGGATGAAAAAACACTCAGGAAGAAATTTTTTATAAAAATGTTCCGAAGTATAATAAGCTTCTAAAGTTTATCTTCTCTTTGAAGCCATCTTTATCCAAATTTAAAAAATAAGTCGCGTTTCTGTTAATGATAAGGTTTAAATTTTAATTCTAATAATCTGTTTTACAACTTTTTTAGAAAAAATGTATTTATTCATCTCTGTCATACACATCCCTCTAATAAAAAGCCCTATTGCGTTGTGTTTCAATATAAAAATAATTTATTCCAATATTAATTTAAATCCTTTGTTTAACTTTCAGAAAATTCATGAATGTTTTTATGAGAATAACTTGCCTCGATTTACAAACAGATCAAAAAACAAAAATTTCACCAAATTCTGTGATTCATTGCATGTGGAATTTCCCTTACATTAATATTCCTTAATTTACAATAAATATTGTTATAAAATGTTTTATGATAAAGTATTATTTTATATAAAATATTGTTTTATAAAGAAATATTGTTGTAAAATGATGAAGATCATTTGATTCAAAATCATTTCCATTGTAGAACGATTTATGAAACAATAAGCAGACATCTTGACAATAATGAAATCAGGAAAGGTACTGAATAATAATAATAATAATAATAAAACTTACTCGTAGCTCAGTGGTAACGTGCGTATCTGGGGAACATCAGGACTGATGTTCAATATGCTGGCGGCATTGGTTTAAACACTGTTTCAAAACCGACAAAACTCGATAGCGCCTGTGATGTTTAGCATCTTGCCTTGTTAGTTAGACTAACTGGTGGGAGTATTTTGGGTCTTATACCGTATGATACGCAAATGGGAGGTAGTACCCCTAAAAAGTCCTCCCGGAAGGCACTACTCTCGTTATTCAGCGTCACGGAGCCAAGTCAGACATCTACCTACGGGTGCTCCATCATAACTGCAGCTGCCCTCTTCCTTTTCCTCCTTCTATGAGACCCCACGGGTTTTTGGACTTGGTCTAGATGTTGCCATCTGGCAAGTGGGATAAGGAAAAAATATTACAATATGTCAATAAAACTTTTTAGTGGTTAACATATTGTATTTGTTTAGATTCGGCTATAAATTGTACAATATTGTTACATAAACATATATTACGTTCGATATACAATTGTAGATTAAAAGTATGTAGACTAAATGTTGAAGTATTTATTTCCTCTTTTAAATCATCTACAAAGTTATGATCACCCAAAACATGATAAATCAACTTAATCTATTACATTTTTTTAAAATTATTAAGAAAATTCTACAACTTTTTTTACTTGCTTAACAAGTAATTAAATTTTACCCTTAGCCGAGATAAATCAAACGCCTTGCCATCGAAAGAAAGCAAAAAAATAATATCCAGAAGGAAGTTTTTGTGATAATTAACTGCTAGTCAGAAAAATTGCCATTTTTTTTTTCTTCACTCATCTAGTGTCTCATGACAATTTAAATTATACCTTAACTACAAACTCAAAACACACACACACATATACATATACAAAAAATGTTTACAAAAAAGCTAAAAATTGGAGTTAGATAAAAAAAATGACAAACTTCCGTTCATCCCTTTAATAAAAAAAGAAGGTCTCAGAAGGAAAAAGTGTGATTGCAAGTTGAAAAAGCAGCAAAAGAAGATTTCGTGGATTTTGTCCCGCTCTTTCTTACGGCACGCTTATCAGTTCTGGTTCGGGCTTTAATATTGGGACGGCTGCTCTGTAATTAATGGAACTTCTTGGGCAATTTATTTCATTTTTTTGACTCGGAATAAGTTGAAGCTTTGAAAGATATTAGCTTCAGGATTATTTTTAACTCCAATTTTTTGGCAGCATAATAATTGCAAGGCAGTCGATTTTTTTAACAAATGTATGAGAAATTGAGAAATATAAGCGTGGTCTAAATGGAAGATCCAATACTTTTTACCACTAACATAAGGATGAAAAAAATAAAACTCATTACAAAAATTTGTAAAGAAATATTCAGAAGAATAATAAGCTTCTGAGGTTTTATCTTCTCTTTGAAGCCATCCTTTATCACAATTTTAAAAAAACAGTCGTATTTTCAAACTGGAAGATTTAACGTTTTCCGTTAGTTTCAAGGTTTAAGTGTTCTATCCTAATAATCTATTTTACTACTTTTTTTAGAAAAAAAATAATTTATTCATCTCTGTCTTACTTCCCTTCCGTAAAAAAAACCCTTTTGCATTGTGTTTAAATATAAAAATAGTTTATGTGAATATTAGTTTAAATCCTTTTTTCAAACTTTCAAAGAATTCATGAATTTTTTTAAGAGAATAACTTGCCTAGATTTACAAATATCTTAGATAAGAAGATTTAGGCATAAACGACTTACAGGGAAAGATGGCAAAAAACAAAAATGTCACCATATTATGTGATATCTTGCATGTTGAATTCCGTAGTTCACAATGACATATGGATGCGAAATGTTTTATGAAGTATTGTTAATATTGTTTTATAATGAAATATTGCAAATCAATGAAACTTTCTTCACCCAAAACTATTTTCATTGTGCAACAATAATTTATAAAACTTTAAACAGAAACCTTGTCAAGAATGAAACTCTGGGAGAAGCTCGTAAAATTCCCACCATTCAGTCCGACTAAAGAGACAGGATGCTGAACACTCAAACATCATCGAGTCTCCTCTTTTGTGAAAGCGTCTGCAACAATCCCACCAGAGGTTTGAACCCCAGTCCTAATGCTCACCAGCCGGCTACTCACCCACTCGTCTGGGGTTATATATATATAATAATTTTACATATTTATTATTATTTTATTTTTTTACTTTGTAAATCCTTTATGCTTAAAAGTTCTTATCTAGGATGTTTCCAAGTTTAAGCAAGTTATTCTCGTTAAAAAAATTCATGAATTATTTCAAAGTTAAACAAAGGATTTAAACTACTATTCATATAAACTATTTTTTATATTTAAACAAAATGCAATAGAGTTGTTTTTTATTAGAGGGATGTATAGGACAGAGAAGAATAAATAAAAAAGTTGAAAGAAGTTTCTAAAAATAGTTGTAAAACAGATTATAAGAACCAAAAATTTAAACCTTGAGATTAACAGAAAACCTTAAATCTTCCAGTTTGGAAATACGACTGCTTTTTTAAATTGGGATAAAGGATGACTTCAAAGAGAAAATAAACCTTAGAAGCTTATTATCCTTCTTTGGAACATTTCTTTAAAAAACATTTCGAAAAAAATTTTTATGCCCCTTATGTTGGTGGTAAAAATTATTGGATCTTCCATTTAGACCACACTTATATTTCTCAGTTCTCAAACATTTGTTAAAACAAAAAAAAAAATCACTGCATTGCAATTATTATGCTGCCAAAAAAAAGTCGGAGTTAAAAATAATTCTAAAGCTAATATCTTTCAAAGCTTCGACTTATTCCAAGTAAAAAAAAAAAAAATAAATTGCCCAAGAACCTCCATTAATTACAGACCAGCAGTCCCAATATTAAAGCCCGAACCAGAACTGATGAACGTGCCGTAAGAAAGAGCGGGACCCAATCCACGAAATTTTCTTTTGCTGCTTTTTCAACCTGCAATCAGTCTTTTTCCTTCTGAGAACTTTTTTTATTAAAGGGATGAACGCAAGTTTTTCATTTTTTTTTTTATCTGACTCCAATTTTTAGCTTTTTGTATATATATATATATGCGTGTGTTTGTGTTTTGAGTTTGTAGTTAAGGTATAGTTTAAAGTGTCATGAGACACTAGATGAGTAAAGAAAAAAATGGCGATGTTTCTGACAAAGAGTTAATTATCGCAAAAATACTTCCTTTTGGATATTATTTTTTTGTTATTTTGGTGGCAATACATTTGATTTATCTCGGCTAGCGGTAAAATTTAATTATTTGCTAAGTATGTAAAAAAATGAATGTAGAATTTTCGTAACATTTTTTTTTAAATGCAATCGATTATGTTGATTTATCATGTTTTGGGTGTTCATAAATTTGTAGATGATTTAATCTAAACAAATACAATATTTTAAGCACTAAAAAAGTTGCATCGACATCATGGAATATTTTTCTTATCCCACCTGGCCGTCAGTAACTTCTAAGCCAAGTCCAAGAACCCGTGGGGCGGGGCAGCTTTAGTTGGGATGGAGCACCCGTAGGCAGAAGTCTGACTTTGCCCGTGTCGCTGAAGAAGGAGGATAGTGACTAACGGGTGAACTTTTAGAGGGAACTACGCCTTGTATCGTACGGAATAAAACCAAAAACTCCCACCAGGTATTCCAACTAACGGCGCAAGATGCTGAACATCACAAACGCCATCGAGTCTGCTCGTTTTTGATACAGTGTCTGCAACAATGTCGCCAGCAGATTGAATCGCAATCATGATTCTCAACAGCGCCGCACGTTACCACTGAGCTACGAGTAAGATTTATTATTATTATTATTGTTCAGTACCTTTCAAGATTTCATTATTGCCAAGATGTCTGCTTATTGTTTTATAAATCATTGTACAATGGAAATGATTTTAAGTGAAATAAGCTTCATTGGTTTACAACAACATTTCTTTACAAAACAATATTTTATTTTAAAACAATACTTTAACATAAAACATTTCTTAACAATATTTATCATAAATTTTGGAATATTAATTCAAGGGAAATTCCACAAGCAAGAAATCACAGAATGTGGTGACATTTTGTTTTTCAATCTTTGGTTTTTTTTATGGCATCTATGCCTAAAGTTCGTATCTGGGATTTTTGTAAGTTGAAGCAAGTTATTCTCCTAAAAAAAATTCATGAATTTTTTTAAGAGAATAATTTACTTCAATTTACAAACATCTTAGATACGAACTTTTAGGCATAAACAACATACAAGGAATAAAAAACAGAGATCAAAAATATTAAGTGGTTTATTGCATGTTGAATTCGTTAGTTTACAATGACATATTGTTGAGAAATGTTTTATGAAGTATTGTTAATATTGTTTTATAATGAAATAATGTAAATCAATGAAACTTTCTTCATTCAAAACTATTTTCATTGTGCAACAATAATTTATAAAACTTTAAGCAGAACCTTGTCAAGAATGAAACTCTGAGAGAAACTCGGAAAACTCCCGCCATTCAGTCCGACTAAAGAGACAGGATGCTGAACACACAAACATCATTGAGTCCCTCTTTTGTAAAATAGTATCTGCAACAATGCAGTGGTTTGAACCCCAGTCCTAATGCTCATAAGTCACTAATGAGCTGCTTTTGTCCTAATGCCCATATATATATAATGCCTAATGCCCATTATTTCAAGACAGTACCTTTCAGAGTCTTATTATTGAAAAGGCTTCTGTTTAATGTTTTATAAATTATCGTACAATGAAAACAGTTTTGGGTGAAGAAAGTTTCCTTATTTTACAGCAATATTTCATAAGAAACTCTAAAGTATTTCTCAACAATATTCAATGTAAACTAACGAATAATAATTCAAGGGAAATTCAACATGCAAGAAATCACCTAATCTGGTGATATTTTTGTTCTTTGATATCTGGTTTGATTTTTTTTTTTTTTTAATTTTACATATTTATTATTATTTTTTTTTACTTTGTAAGTCATTTAGGCTTAAAAGTTCTTATCTAGGATGTTTGTAAGTTTAAGCAAGTTATTCTCATTAAAAAAAATTCATGAATTATTTGAAAGTTAAACAAAGGATTTAAACTAATATTCATAAAACTATTTTTTATATTTAAACAAAATGCAATAAGATTGTTTTTTTATTAGAAGGACGTGTAGGACAGAGAAGAATAAATTAATTTTTTCTAAAAAAAAGTTGTAAAACAGATTATAAGAACCAAAAATTTAAACCTTGAGATTAACAGAAAACCTTAAATCTTCCAGTTTGGAAATACGACTGCTTTTTTTTTTAAATTTGCATAAAGTATGATTTAAAGGAGAAGATAAACCTTAGAAACTTATTATCCTTCGGAACATTTCTTTAAAAAACATTTCGAAAAAAATGTTTATGCCCTTATGTTGGTGGTAAAAATTATTGCATCTTCCATTTAGACCACACTTATATTTCCAAGTTCTCAAACATTTGTTAAAAAAAACGACTGCATTCCAATTATTATGCTGCCAAAAAAATTGGAGTTAAAAATAATCCTAAAGCTAATGTCTTTCAAAGCTTCAACTTATTCAACGTAAAAAAAAAATTAAATAAATTTCTGAAGAACCTCCATTAATTACAGACCAGTCGTCCCAAAATTGCAGCCCAAACCAGAACTGATGAGCGAGCCGTAAGAAATCCACGAAATCTTCTTTTGCTGCTTTTTCAACCTGCAATCGGTCTTTTGCCTTCTGATAGGACTTTTTTTATTAAAGGGATGAACGCAAGTTTTTCATTTTTTTTTTTTTTTATCTAAACTCACATTTTCAGTTTTTTTGCAAATATTTTTTTGTATACATATATATATATATATATCTGTGTATGTGTTTTGAGTTTAGATAAGGTACGGTTTAAATTGTCATGAGACACTAGATGAGTATAGAAAAAAAATGGCGATTTTTCTGACTAGCAGTTAATTATCGCAAAAACTTCCTTTTGGGTATTATTTTTTTTATCTTCTGATGGCAATCCATTTGATTTATCTCGGCTAACGGTAAAATTTAATTGCTTGTTAAGTATGTAAAAAAAGGATGTTGAATTTTTGTAACATTTTTTTTTTAAATGCAATCGATTAAGTTGATTTATCATGTTTTGAAAATTTATAATTTTGAAGATTATTTGAAATGAGAAATAAATACTTAACATCTTTTCTACTTTTAATATACTATTGTATATCGAATATAAGTTATGTTTACGTAAACATATTATGTAATTTATAGCTGAATCTAAACAAATACCTGGTGGTAAACATTAGGGCTCCTGCTACTATTGCATCACATTACTGTGCTTAGAGTTGAGTTGTCCTTTTATAGCTTGGGAATGATGCGGGTGAGAAGTCTGATTAGGCTGTGTGACGCTCTACGGTCATATGAAACCGGAACCAACGGTTAAAAGTGGATTCAGAACCATTACAAACATCCATGGCACCACCGGCACTCGAACTCGAAACCTGTGATACCGGGCGCCGGTCACTTAGCTGTCAGGGAGAACATTAGGGGTGAAGTTCAATTCGCTGACATCATTGTTGCAGACACTGTTTCAAAAAACAAGGAATCTCGATGGCTTTTGTAACGTTCAGTATTTTGAGTCGTTAGTCAGGCTACCTAGTGGGAATTTTCCAGGTTTTCGTCCATACGATACGCAAATGGGGGTAATTCCCACTAAAAAGTCCTCCCGGAAGGCACTTCCCTCCTTCTTCGGCCTCTCGGAGCCGAGTCGGATTTCTACTATGGGGTCTCCACCACAACAGATGTTGCCACCCCTCTTCTCTCCTTCCATGAAGAGACTTGACTTGGTCTTCATTGACTTGGTCTGCAGATGTTGCGGTCATCCAAATGAGATAAAAATATAATAAGGACATTAATGGATATTAACTGATGTTAGAATTAATATATTGTATTTTTTTATGGGTTAGGTGACCGGATAGATAATGATTTGGACTTGGCGAAAGCTTCTGTTTTTGTGCGCATGTGAGCAAGATAAATCCGTAGGTCGAAGAGTACTTTCATTGGACTCAAGAAGCAGCGATGAATTCAGACTTTCAGTTGCCACTCACGGGATTTTTTGTTCGAAGCCCTGGTAGTAAAAAGATGATGAAACAGGGATTTAATGGCCTTTGTTGAAGAAGGTGGTACACACTGAAATATACTATAATATTTACAGAAATCGGGCAACGCAGAGTTCCATCTGCTATCTTCTTCGTGATCATCATCATCAACAACAATGGCGCAACAGCCCCATGGTGAGCCAAGGACGTCTGCCTACTGGCAGAATTCTAGGCAGGAGAGGCTCTCTTTTTTACGGGGTGGGGTTGTCAGCCCAACAATCGTTTTTAGACCGGGACCTACAGTTTAAAGTGGATTCCGAACCACTAAAAACATCCATGGAACCGCCGAGACTCGAACCCGAAAGTTGCGGCACCGAGCCCCAGACTGCTAGTCACTCGGCCATCAAGCCCCTAATTTTTTCATATAATAAAACAATAAATATGTTCTACCCAGCAAAACGAATTTATTTCCTAAAGAACATAATGTCGTATAACATTAATTTTATCGTCAAAGATAAATTTTATTATCTTCAAAAAACGAGATGTTAAGAAAATGAATAAGATATTTGCAGAAAACGAGATAATAAATTACGACAAAATGATATATTTATATTACAAAAAATCCCTTCAAAAAACGGAAATTTATAGCAAAAACGAATAATCTAATGTGAAACCTTTCTTTATAATTATACGAAAAAAATCTGCGCCCGACAAATCATGTCCTAACGGATAAATAAATGGTTTTTTTTTTGTATCAGAGCTTTTAAATAATGAAACTTTTGTAACCGCTGTGAAACTATGATAAAAAACATCTGTTTTGATCAAAATAAAGGCTCGGTGTTAGCTACTAATATCCATTTACTTCAAATCAGTTGCTGTTGATAAATGAAATTTCTTTCATTATTTCTAATGTTGTAAATAAAAGGTGGTAAAATTGTATAAATTTATTTTTTTTTCCAAAATATACTGGTTCCCAGAATGTAAGAAAAAAAAAAAAAATTAATACACTGTCAAAAATAAGTAAATTTTCATTAAAATTATGGTGTATACATAAAAACTAAAGCTGCATCAGCATATGATATTTACATTGTAGCACTTTTTTCTCACATTTTGGTATTTCATTCCCAGGAGAGAGATATGTATATTCTTTATCAAGTGCATAACAACCTATCACTCAAATCTCACAGCAGATAAGCAATGTTGTCGGTAGTTATATTACATGCAAGTAGTGTTTTTTACTAATGATAACAACCTGCTACTGATCTGATCTGATCTGATCTGATCTGATGAAAATCTGATATTCAGTGTTATGTATAATTAAGACTCAGAAATTAGCGAATTTATGTGTGACCTTCAAAGGTCAAAGCAACTACAGATTGCATATGAACTATACCATGAGTTGATCCAACGTGATTGGTGGTAGACTACCAGCTCAGAAATGTCTACTACAATGAGAAGTAAGGGAAGTTGACGCCCCCACCTCTCTCTTGACAGAGTGTCTTAAAAGGAGTTTTATTTTATGAAGAAGGGAGAGAGTTCTGCGACGAGTCGACCAGAAGTGTTGTTTTTCTTTTTTCTCTGAAGAGACAGAACAGGTCGCAGTTTCCTTTTGTTTTCCTAAGTGAGCCATGTATGGTTTTGTGTGAGTCTGGTAATTGATGTCTGCCGCAGACCAAGCAATTAGATTCGACGTAGACTTGAGAACTCTTGAAAAGTCTCCAACCTTGGAGTGAAATGTACTTGTGATTTAATCGTGCACTAGTGATCTAATTTAATTTTTATTTTTTTCTTATCTTTGTATAATAGTTCAGAGTGTATATATATATATATATATATATATATATATATATATATATATATATATATATATATATATATTTATATACACAACAAGAATAACAATTCTAAATATTCCCGACTCGGAAATATACGGTATAGGAAATTTAGCATTGAAACTCAAAAATTGTGACAGGAATCGGGAAAAGAGTAAGAATTTATCTTTTAAAATGCAATTGCTTGATCTCAATGCACTTGAAATGGCACTGAAAGACGAACGGAGTCAGTGAAAAAATATGTAACAGAACCATCACGCCTAGTATTTAGCCAACATGATTCCGGGCATAGCATTCCCCGTTACTTATTTGAGAAATCTTCAGATATGAATCCAACTGATGCTATATTCATCCAAAAAGAAAAAAGAATTTGATTCCAATCATCCAATCTATATTTCAATTGTTGTTTTCTTTTCCCTCATCGTTACATTTGTCGTCTGTAAATGCTAATTGCAACAACTATAAAAATTTTTGTCAACAATTTTCTAACAAATACTACTTGCTTTGTTACAGTAGTTCAAAGTTGAACTATTGCTATTTATGAACGATCCGAAAAAATTGAACGATTCTAGTTCCTTTTAACATATTCTTTCGCAAGCATTTGGACATCAGAACCTACAGAACGCTTTGTTCGATATTCTATCGCCTACTAACAGTACATTCGATATTATTATGCTAATATCTTACTCAACACGAAAGTAATTCCATCATCTTCTAGTAATCGAATTACTGTTCCTCTCCGAAATTCAAATTTCATCTCCATTGCCTGAAGAAAATGCTCATTAAGCTCAAAAAATGCTGTGCTTATTAAATGCTTCAATGTTATTCATTTTTTATATCTTGACGATGAAATTATGAATACAAAGTATTTTGTATTTTGACGATCAAATAATTTGCATTAACATGCTAAAAATTATACTGGGGAACATATCAGACAAATAATATTGTAAACAAATAATAAAACCAGCACATTATCAATGTGTTTACTTCTATAATTCATAAATAGTTTTATGTATATTTATGCATTTTAAGTTTAATAGAAACTTATTGCGTTAGGTTGGCAAATAAATGATTGCGGATTATGTCAATAGATGGTCTTAACACATTCTTCATTCTTTTGTTTTGTCAACGTATTCAAAGCCCCTAACCTAAATTGTTTTTAGTCCTATAATTAATAAATAATTTTCCATCAAATAATTTTAAAATTTTATGTTAATTTATGCATTTTAAGTTTAATAGAAACTTATTGCGTTAGGTTGGCAAATAAATGATTGCAGATTATGTCAACAGACGGTCTTAGCACATTCTTTTGTTTTGTCAACGTATTCAAAGCACCTAACCTAAATTGTTTTTAGTCCTATAATTAATAAATAATTTTCCATCAAATAATTTTAAAATTTCATGCAAATTTATGCATTTTAAGTTTAATAGAAACTTATTGCGTTAGGTTGGCAAATAAATGATTGCGGATTATGTCAATAGATGGTCTTAGCACATTCTTTTGTTTTGTCAACGTATTCAAAGCACCTAACCTAAATTGTTTTTAGTCCTATAATTAATAAATAATTTTCCATCAAATAATTTTAAAATTTTATGTAAATTTCTGCATTTTAAGTTTAATAGAAACTTATTGCGTTAGGTTGGCAAATAAATGATTTGATTATGTCAATAGATGGTCTTAGCACATTCTTTTTTGTTTTGTCAACGTATTCAAAGCACCTAACCTAAATTGTTTTAGTCCTATAATTAATAAATAATTTTCCATCAAATAATTTTAAAATTTTATGTAAATTTATGCATTTTAAGTTTAATAGAAACTTATTGCGTTAGGTTGGCAAATAAATGATTGCATGTCAATAGATGGTCTTAGCATATTCTTTTGTTTTGTCAACGTATTCAAAGCACCTAACCTAAATTGTTTTTAGTCCTATAATTAACAAATAATTTTCCATCAAATCCATGTAAAGGCATTTTAAGTTTAATAGAAACTTACGTTAGGTTGGCAAATAAATGATTATTATGTCAATAGATGGTCTTAGCACATTCTTTTTGTTTTGTCAATCGAATTCAAAGCACCTAACCTAAATTGTTTTTAGTCCTATAATTAATAAATAATTTTCCATCAAATAATTTTAAAATTTTATGTAAATCTATGCATTTTAAGTTTAATAGAAACTTATTTGTTGGCAAAAAATGATTGCGGATTATGTCATGTCTTAAACATTCTTTTGTTTTGTCAACGTATTCAAAGCACCTAACCTAAATTGTTTTTAGTCCTATAATTAATAAATAATTTTCCATCAAATAATTTTAAAATTTTATGTAAATTTATTCATTTTAAGTTTAATAGAAACTTATTGTATTAGGTTGGCAACTAAGTGATTGCGGATTTTGTCAATAGATTGTCTCAGCACATTCTTTGGTTTCGTCAATGTGTTCAAAGCCTCTAATCTATATTGTTTTATTGCTGTTTTGATTTCTGCCTTTAATTTAGTAAAACAAATTGTATCAATTAGTTATTTAGTTTCGTTTTTATCCCACTTAAAAAAAAGGAAAAACAAGACGCGTATTACAGACATATTTTATTGTATTTTTTTCCAAAAAGGCAAGAACGCATCACAAGCTTACAGGAAGATGTGTGCCGCATAGGGTGTTGAAATGGAGCCTTGAAAGAAAATCAGTGTCAAAATTGGTTTGTCAAATTTCGTTCTGATGATTTTTCACTGAAAAATGCGCAACGATCTGGCCATCCATATGAAGTTGATGAGACCCATATCAAGGCTATTGTAGATTCAGATCGTCATAGCACAACACATGAGATTGCAGACCAGCTCAATATATATCGCATGCATGCATTAAAAAAAATTAAAACAGCTTGGCTTTGTCAAGAAACTCGATGTATGGATCTCTCATCAGCTTAAGGAAGTTCATTTGACGCGACGCATTAGCATCTGCGGTTCGCTTCTGAAACGCAACGAATTTGATCTATTTATGAAACGACTGATAACTGGCGATGAAAATTGGATAATTTATTACAGCGTTATTTGGAGAAGATCATGGGTGACGAAGTTGAACCAGCCCAGACGATACCAAAACTGAGATTTACTAATAAAATATAATGCTGTCACTTTGGTGCGATTATAAAATCCTGCACTTTGAACTTTTACCAAGAAACCAAATGATTAAATGAAACGTGTACAATTCAACAACTCGCAAAAATGAGCAATGCAATTCTACTACTACTATTATTATTACACCACACCACATCACTGTGCCTAGAGCTGAGTTGCCCCTTTACAGTGGGGGAATGATGTGGGTGAGAAGAAGTCTGATTGGGTTCTGTGAAGATCTACGGTCATATGAGACCGGGACCTACTGCTTAAAAAAGATCCATAACCACTGCAAACATCCATGGCACCGCCGGGATTCGAAACCGAAACCTGTAGTACCGAGCTCCAGAGCGCTAGCCACTCGGTAATAAGGCCCCCAGAAATTGCAGTTCAAGAAAAACGGCCAGAATTGGAAAATCGTAAGGGTGTTGTGTTTCACCATGATAATGCAAAGCCCCACACATATTTGGTCATTCGCCAAAAATTATTGGAACTAGATTGGGATGTGTTGTCACATCCACCATATACCCCCGACTTTGTGAACTTCAGATTACCATTTATTTTGTTCCATGCAGAACTCCTTAAATGGTAAAATTTTTAAAGAAGCTGATGATGTAAAATCCCATTTAATTCAATTTTTGCTGACGAAAATCAGAATCCTTATGAACATGAAAATATCGCACTGCCTGAAAGATGGCAAAATGTATTTTTTTTAATGCAGCTGGCAAACACTTAGACAGTTGACTTTTATGCCATAATACGCTTTAAATGAGGTTTGGTTTGCTGCCCTATCGTCATTTTGTGCAAATTTTAGGCTAATTAGACTGAGATCTACACAGTTTAAAGTGGATTTCGAACCACTACAAACATCCATGGCACCGCCGAAATTCGAACCCGAAAACTGTATGACTGTAACTGAGCGCGTATCGCTAGTCACTCTGTCATCAGACCCCGTAGAGATGGCAAAAGGTCATCGACAAAAATGGACAGTAAATAATTGAATAAAGTTATATTTTTAAGCGGGGCCTGATGGCTGAGTGGCTAGCGCTATGGCTTTGGGAGGATAATGTTACTCGCGTCCGTAGCATATCTTCAAGCTACACGGGCCCCCTGGGTAGTGCTAAATGAGTGACAGCGGTGCAGCCCTTGCGTATGGCATAAAGATTAACTGTCTCTGTATTACCAGCTGCATTAGCTACTGATAAATAAACAACAACATATTTTTAAACAAAAATTTTGAATGTTCCTTCTTATTTATAATCTGTAATCACTTAGTTGCCAACCCAATAAAAAGCAAATAAATTATAAATAAGTAATATAAAAAAAGAAAAATTTTAAGTCAAAGTTTTAGTTTTTTTCCTACTTTTTTTTTCACTATATTGCAGAAAAGTCCTTTACAAACAAAGTTGAAATTAATTTTATATCTAGCGCCATCTATTGGTAGATATATGCAACTTAAATCTTTAAAAAAAATCTAAAATTAATTAATTAAATTTAATTACTGAATTAATATTTGAAAAAACTGTATTAACATCCAGTGTGTCATCCACTACAAGTTCAAAATAAATGTATTTGAGCTTGAGTGGATGAATAAAAAGTATTTTATGAACGATTGAAAATGTGAACAAGATATATATAGGGAGAGTGTGAACTAATGGTAGGAATTGAAAAAAGAAAATAACAGTATAAAAGAAAGAAAATACAGCACAACAAATTTT
>BPLQ01007572.1:0-40650 GCA_021605075.1 Caerostris darwini
TAGCAGAATTCTGGATAATATATTACTCCAGACAGAAAATTAGTTTCGCATTTTCCGCAATATCTCCAATTTCAGGGAGTAATTCCATTAGTTTAACAGTATACTTTCTGTCAATTTATGAGGGGCACTCTTTCATTTCCATCTGAAATGCGGCCACCATTATCTGACTATCATTGGAGTTGAAGCGGACCTCTTCTAATTGGAAGGATGGGGACTTCCTTCTCCAAGAGAGAATGTTTCGACAAGTACAGACATTCAATGGATTCCTTTCTTCCATTGAAAACAGCACCACTAATAAGATTCAATGAAACTGAATTAAATTACTTGGAAAAGTAATTCAGACTGATTTCTTAAAGGAGGAGTAGTTTGGATTCGTAACTTTAATTTCGACAAACAATTGCTGTAATTCAAAAGAATTATCTTTTTTTTCAGATGAGATAAAAGGAATAAATTTTCTTTTTTAAAAAAAAAAAAAATTTATGATAACACAAAAACAGAAAAAGAAAATTTATTCCTTTTATCTCATCTGAAAAAAAAAAATAATTCTTTTGAATTAAATATGGTTGTAACTGGTTAAATGCAGAATTAAATATTTCGATAGTTCCCAAAGCTATTGGGTACAAAACAAGTTGTGTGTTATTTTTCGTATATTAGATATTTCGTATATTATTATTTTCCTATATTTATTAAGCTTATTCACATAAGCTTTGTCAAACTGCACAGTAACAGATGTTTCTAAACTGGCAGAGTTGATTCGAAATCGGACAATGTCAAACAGAACATTTCAGTGATTTTGGAAAAACTTCTCTTAGTTATTTCTTTGCCTCATAAATAAAATATCATTTCCTTACTTCGAGAAGTTTTGTCAGTATTGTAAATATCTTACCAGAATTGCAAAACACATAAAAATTAAAGTTTTTTTTTATGTAGTAAATTTTATTGTATGTATATTAATTGTTATGTAATTAATTTTATTGTATGTAAATTTTATTGTATTTTTATGTTTTTTTAAGTAGTTTTTTAAAGTTTTTTTTATTATTTTTTTATGATTAAAAAAGATTGAGAAAAGTAACAGATTAGTATTAACGTAAACTTTAATTGTGTCTAAATTGTTCCAATACAAAAACCGACTGCAATGATAACAATACATGCATTGCAGTGTGCGCAGGTTACGGAAGAGCATTTTACATATTAATGAAAAGGTCTTGACATCATATGACACAAACAAAAAACATATGCAAATGCAACATATACACACAAATGCCACATATTCCATACGTGTCACACTTTTTTTTCCATTTTTATTTTTTTCCATAATTCCCCTCTTTTAATTTATTAAAAAATTTTACAAAAAAAAAAAAAAAAAATGGAGAAGTTTCCGAACTCAAAATCTTCTTAGGTAAAATTCCACACTAATTACATATAATAAAACTAAGAGGACAGCCATTTATAAAATCCATGTAGGACGTAGTAAACCACCGATATTTAGATTAAAGTTATTTTAAATGACGTTACTTGGACAAGGATCTAATACACGAGCTCTTCCACTGAAACACACTATATCTAATCCTCTTTAAAATCTAACACATTAATTGTGAAGAAATTATGAGTATTATGATGAAAGAAGATGAGCATTATGGCAAAAAAAAATTATGCTCATGCTTACGAAATTATGAATAGCATGTTGAAAAAATTTGATTTAAACTAAAATTGCAAAAAAAAAGTTGAAATTATCAGTTCTAATTTGATGTAAGGATAGGCCTGACAATAACTAAATTATCCGTTCGCTCTTTATAGCGACATAATAACTATATACATCCTATATAACAAAAAAATTAATTATCTTTTAAGGAAAAACTGGCAATTTTTCTAAGTAAGCAATTAGTATTAGTTCCAGTTGAATAGTTACAATAATATATTAAAAAAAAAGATTCGAAAATGTTTTGCATTATTATTTTAAAGACTTAAAAACTTATATAAAATAAAATGATGTTCAATACAATTATACAAAAAATTTTATTTAATTATTTAATTCGAAAGAACAATAAATTGATTTAAAAAAAATTCTGTAGATTGTGTTTAAAAACAAAAAAAAGTAGGAAATTGTTATTGCAATGACCATCTTAAAAGTAGTGATTGAAAAGAAATTTAAATCGCTTCATTAACTAATTAGGTTTCATTCATTAAACATGGCATGCGATACAAAAACAAGATACTCAATTTTTCCTCAACCTTTTAATTAGTGGTTTTCATAGTTTAATGAAAAGAATACAAAATTTTACATAAGGGGAAAAAAGATGTTTTTGATGACAAAAAAATTTAGTTTTCGAAGTGCATTTGGACATTTTTAAGGATTCAATCTTAAAAAAAAGAAATTAAATCTTTTATTTCGAAATAAAATTGAATAATTAAAAAAATGAATGTTGGAAATGGCATTAAAGTTTCCTCAAAAAAATTTTTCTCAACAAGAAAAAAAATTGTTCTGTTTCATCTGTGAATAATTTTTTTCTTCACACTTCAATAAATTAAGCGCTCTAAATCTATTCATCCGAATTAGTGAACTCTCAAACTTTTCACGATCTTGAGCAGAAGAAAAAGTACGATGTCATAGAATAGCGAGATAGTTTTGCTGTAAGCTTAAATTGTTTTAATGAAGTTGTTCTATTATTTTCAGTGTAGAGATATTAAAGGAAGACCCTTAGAAATTGTTCAAATATTGCATAAATTTTAATGCATATATCCACCATTCAAATGAAATCTAATTTTTATCTTATTCTATAATTAACTTATTATTTTATCTTTTTCTATAATTCACTTAAAAATGTATTGTAAAAGTAAAGTAAAATGTAATGTAAAGATAAAAGTATGTATATAAAAATCTTTGATTAAATTTGATTAATCTTTCTTTAATTTACTTTTATCTTTATATTTTCATTTATAAAGATAAAAGTAAATTAAAGAACGATAGTAAATCAAATTTTTAACAAAATTTAAATATGCAAGATAATTTTATTTTAAAATGAATCGCCTGCATTTTCTAACAAAGAGATTGGCAACAGTGCAGAAATAAATTCTTTTGTGGTTTTCCTTTCCTATTTTCTTTCAATTCTTTGTTCTTCTTAATCCAATACGAACTTTCTGATAATGATGTACACTCCAGAGCAAAAACATTATGGCCACCTGTCAATAACGAGTTGGCCCACCTTTGGCGCGCAACACAGCTTCAACCCGCCTTGGCATGGATTAATACCAGTTAAATACCACTTCCACCTGATCACGTGCCTTCCACGTCATCCAGGCGAGTTCATTGCAAAATGTAGGGGTGGTCATAATGTTTTGGCTCTTGAGTGCATATGCATATAATTTTAGATTAAATATATTGATATCTAAGTATATTTTTATTGATAATAACAATCCATCATTCAAATTTGACGGCAGATAAGTAGTGTTGTGGATAGTTATATTACATGCAATTAGAGTTTTGTACTAATGAGAACAATCTATCGCTTAAATCTGATAGCAGACATTACAGTATCTTCTTTTGTATCGTGCGATTGGCATTTTTGCAAATTAATTTCTACACTTATGGGTATTCTGTTTTTTTTTCTGAATTATTATATTAAAACATACAATTTATATTATTGAATACGCTTTCCAAGTTTTATTTCGGGAATGCGAATTTTAAATTTCTGCAAAGTATCTTTTTCCCAAGCATGATGAATTCAATATTTATTTGCAGATTAAAAGAGACATCTCTATACGAAACAACTTCGTTCAAAACTGCGACTGAATGTATCTATATTTTAAGTTAAATAAAAAGCCTCGTTCTGTTCTGGTGTCTAGAGAAAAAGATAAAATTTCCTCTACGATAAGTTTCCCATATATTTTATTAGCCATATAAAACAGGCGAAATAAAAAAAACGTTCCTTTTCTACGATCATCTTAACATTTTCTAAACCATATTGGATATTCGATTTAAAAGTTCCTAAGAAAGAAAAAAAAAGAAAAAAGATCTGTTTTATTCAACTTCAATTTTCAAAACTCGAGATGGCAGCAGTGAAAGCGATTTGAAATTTGCATTGCTTTTTATTTTATTTCTCAAGAGAAATCTGCCTCTGTGTCATTTTAGCTGGGTGTTCTCTCTCGCCTCCAAAATAAAAAATAAAAATAACTTGATACTTAAAAGGTAATTATTTCCTACTGGTGCGATTGTAAAGCGATTTTCTCCTTCGAGTGAGGAAAAAAGCAAACATTATTTTATTGTCCGCTGCATTTTTCGAACAAACGCATTATTTGGTCGAGTTGTTGTTGGGTTGCTCTAACAAAATATTTTTTTTCAAAAGAGAAGAAACTTGCTGTTTGCATTAACATACTTTATTCAGTTTATTTAAATGCATGGATAAAAAAAGAACCCAGAGATTGCAATTAAAAATAAACTTCAAATATTGCTTTGAATTTATTTCGAATCACCCTTTTTTATACAAAACAAGCTGCTTTTGCTTCTGCAACAAGCTGTTGGCAAAATTTGATTTAATAAGTATATTTTTTAATCTTAAAGTAAAAAAATTATAGATTTGAGTTTTATTTCCTATTGAACTAAGATACCGTTTTGTTACTACTGTTATTTAAAAACGATATACCAGAGAATCTGGAATATCGCTTATCGATTATCGTTTCACAACAAAAAAAATCAATTTAATCTGTTTCGTCAATAACATGTTGTTTGATTCAAATTTTATAGAATAATAATTTTCAACTTATCAAATGTTTTCAAAACTCTTCCCAAAAATAATTTCGAAATTATCCAATAATAAACAATATAAAATAATTTAAATAAACAAATAAACAACTAAAACTAATTTTAAAAACAATAAAATAAACTAATTTTTAAGATGTATAGAGAGTTAAAGTTTTGTTTAAAAATACATAAATATTGTAAGAAATTAATTTATTTATACATTAATTATCCTAATTAAAGTTTAATTTTTTGACGAATTAACTTTTTCATTACAAATAGAGCCATGTATATATAAATAATGCTAGTAAATAAAATTAAAAAAGTTCCCACGAATTTGAATTGAATCTTGAAGTCGTTATAGGTCTAGTATAGGCCAAGACGTTACAAAAACTTCTTTTGTATCATGTCGTTTGCATTCCTATAAATCAATCTCACCATTTATGTAAGAGTAATCTGTATTTTTTTATAACTTATTATATAAAAAAAAAACAATTTGTATAACTGAATACATTTTCAAAATTTTATTTCAGAAATGCGAGGTTTTAATTTCTGCAAAGTATCTTTTTCGATAAACATGATCAATTCAATATTTATTTGCAGATTAAAAGAGACATTTCTATACGAAACAAATTCAAAACAGAGACTGAATATATGTATTCTAAGTTAAACAAGAAACCTTGTTGTGTTCTGGTGTCTAGAGAAAAAGATAAAATTTCCCCTACGATAAGTTTCCCAGATATTTTATTAGGCATATAAAACCAATGAAATAAATAAAAAAAAAATGTTCCTTTTCTACGATCATCTCAGCATTTTATAAACCATATTGGATATTCGATTTAAAAGATCCAAAGAAAGAAAAAAAAAGAAAAAAGATCTGTTTTATTCAACTTCAAATTTCAAAACTCGAGATGGTAGCAGTGAAAGCGATTTGAAATTTGCATTGCTTTTTATTTTATTTCTCTAGAGAAATCTGCATCTGCGCAGAAGAAAAAAAAATCGCTTGAAAGGAAGAATCCATTTTTTTTTAAACAAAGAGTAAGAATATCGTTTTCTTTTCGAATAAAACAAATTTAATAGTATATTTCTTCATTTGTGTCATTACACCTGGGTGTTCTCTGTTGCCACTAAAGAAAAAGAAAAGAGAAAAACTTGACACTTAAAGGGTAATTATTTCCTATTGGTGCAATTGTAAAGCGATTTTCTCCAAGTGAAGAAAAATGCAAATAGGATTTTATTGTTGGCTGCATCTTTCGAACAAACGCATTATTTGGTTGAGTTGTTGTTAGGTTGCTCTTACAAAATATTTTTTTTCAAAAGAAAAGAAGATTATGCTGAAAACTTGATGTTAGCATTAACGTATATTTTCCATTTTATTTAAATGCATGGATATAAAAAGAACACAAAGATTGCAATTAAAAATGAATTTAAATATTGCTTTGAATTTATTTCGAAAGAAATTGAAACATCTTATTTTTTTGGATGCAAAACAAGCTCTTTTATTTCAGATTGAATAAATATTTTAAAGAAAACAACGAATAAAAAAATGTGTGTTGTTAATCTTGAATTTAATAAGCAAATTTTTTTAATCTTAAAGTACAAAATGTATATTCAAGTTTTATTTCCTATTGAACTAAGATAACGTATTGTCAATACTGTTATTGAAATAACTGTTACTGTTATATAATTGTTAAAATAACTACTGTTTAAATAACGATTAATACTGTAATACTTAAAAGTATGATATTCCAGAAAACTTTTACAAGACGAAAAATTAAATTGCATCTATAAGAAAATAACTTGTTGCTTGATCCAAAAGTTATTTACGAAGTTATTATTTTCAACTTATCAAATGTTTTCAAAACTTTTCACAAAAAATAAGTTCGAAATTTTCCAATAAAAACTACTTAAAATACCTTAAACTAATTTTTAAAAGTTTTTAAGATATATATAAAGAAAATATATAAGTATTATAAGAAATTTATTTATTAATAAATTAATTATCCTAATATTAGTTTAATTGTTGCAGAATGAGTTAATTCGTTCATAATTATTTGAAAGAAAAATAATAGAAAGGGATTAAAAAATTTGTAATAAAGAAACTAATAATACATTTTTTTTTATTTTGTTGACATCAAATAGTTTGTAAATTTAAAAGCTGAAGCTACACGGAAAATATTTTGTATTATTATTTTAAAAGCTTAAAAACTGATTACTATTTTATAAGCTTAAAATTGATGTCCAATACAATTATACAAAAAAAAATGTACTTTAACTGAATTAGAGCATCGCTTGGACAGAACAAGAAATTGATTTAAATAAAATTCTACAGAATGTGTGGTAAAATAAAAATGTTGGAAATTGTTATTGCAATGGCTATCCTAAAAGTAGTCACTGAAAATAAATTTATATAGCTTCATTAACTAATTAGACTTGGCGTTGGCATCACATGTTAATAATGACATTGTGTGAAACACATTATATATGTGTCACAAATTTTATAGTAGATTTAATGTTATCCAGAATGCAGCAGAGGTGATCTACTATAATATATTCACAAAAGAAAAGGAAAAAATTCCTAAAACTGAAATTGTTCATAGGAAAACCCCCTCACTTGTATTACATGCAGCTAAACCACGAGGATATCCATCAAATCCATGTAGGACGTATTAAAACACCAATATTTAGAATATATAGATTGAAGTCATTTTAAATGATGCTACTTGAACAAAGATCAAATTCACGAGATCTTACGTTGAAGCTTTATATCTAATCCTCTTTAAAATCTAGCATATCAATTTAGTGAAGAAATTAGGAGTATTGGGCCTGAATGGCGAGTGTCTAGCGCTCTGGCGCTCGGTGCCACAGGTTTCGGGTTCGAGTCCCGGCTGTGCCATGAATGTTTGTAGTCGTTCGGAATCCACTTTAATCCGTAGGTCCCGGTATCCTTTGACTGTAAGAGCGTCATGGAGCAGAAGTCAGACTTCTACCTACGGGTGCTCCAACAGAACAGAAGCTGCACCCCTCTTCTCCCTTTCCATGAGGGATACGACAACAACAATTAAGAGTCTTATGATGAAAGAATGATGAGCATGATGGAAAACAATGATGAGCTTCCTGATGAAATAGCATGTTGACGTAAACTTAAATTTCTAAATATTACAAAAAATATGTTGAAATCCTTAATTCCAATATGATATAATGAATGGTATGACATTAACCAACTAAACTACCTACTCTCTTTTTATACCGACATCCTATTTCGATACAACGAAAAAATGAATTATCTTTTTATGTAAAACTAGCGATTTTTCAAAATAACTAAGTAATCAGCATTAGTTCTAGTTGAATAATTATAATAATATATTAAAAAAGGTTTTGTATTATTATTTTAAAAGCTTAAAAACTATGCAAGAATAAAACGTTGTCGAATGCAATTATATACAAAAAAAAATGTAATTTAATTAAATTACTTCATTGCTTCGACAGAACAATAAATTGATTTTTAAAAAAACTTCCATAAAATGTGTGGTAAAATGAAAAAAAAAAATGTAAGAAATTGTTATTGCAATGACCAACATAAAAGTAGTCATCGAAAGGATATTTAAATTGCTTCATTAACTAATTAGACTTCGTTCATTAAACCTGACATACAGTAAAAAAAAAAAAAAAAAAAGCTCAAGTTTTCATCAAACTTTAATTAGTGGTTTTTATAATTTAATAAAAGAATAAAAATTTGTACATTTGGGGAACAAAGATGTTTTTGGTGGCAAAAAAATTAGTTTTCGAAGTGCATTTGAACATTTTTTAAAGATTCAATCTTAAAAAAAAGAAATTAAAACTTTTATGTCGAAATAAAATTGAATAACTAAAAAAAAAGAAGTTGAAAATGGCATTAAAGTTTCCTCCCAAAAAAAAGTTCTGTTACACGTGTGAATATTTTTTTTTTGCCTCACACTTCAACAAATTAAGCTCTCTAAATCTATTCATCCGAATTAGTGAACTCTCAAACTTTTCACGATTTTATTCAGAAAAAAATACTATTTCATAGAATAACAAGCGAGTTTTGCTGTAAACTTAAATTGTTTTAATGAAATTGTTGTATTTTTTTCAGTGTAGAGACATTAAAAGCAGCCCCTTACAAATTTTATGAATATTATATACATGCAATGCATATATTTGTTTAAATGAGTAGAGTTAAATATGAAATATTTTTATATTATTCTATATATATAGAATGTATATGCATTTTATATATATAGAATATGTATGTATAGCACTTAAATTCACTCTTGTAATGCCTTTTTTTTTTGGTGCATAACAAAAAAAGATTTTTTTAATTAAATACAAATTTTAAATATTATACTAATACAGTAAATAGTTATAACACGGCATTATAGGGTTATAATACTCCATCAATGCTTTGCATTAATTTATTACTAGATCGTTTTACAATATCGTTTTGTAACTAATTTTATAATAATGTCAGTAGCTCATTACTTGACAAAAATCAACGTACATTTCTTATGTATTAGTTTTTAAATAATAAAAATAAAAATAAATGTATGAACATATAATTATAGATAAGGGCAAAAATAATATAATGAAAGATAAATCAAATTTTTACAAAATTTAAATAGGCAAGATAATTTTATTTTGAGAAAAAATATTCTTGCATTTTCTAATATTGAGATTGGCTACGGTGTAGAAATAATTATTTTTTTGTTTTAGTTTCATATTCTTTAGTAATTATTCGTTCTTTATAATCCAATACAAATTATATAATAATGGTGTATATGCGTATAATTTTAGATTAAATATATTGTAGCATTTTTTAATGGGAAGAGTTGCAGCAGACATAAATGTATATTTTTTTACAAGTACAAAATAACAATCTACTACTGGAATTTGACAGCAGATAAGCAGTGTTACGAATAGTTATATTACATGCAACTAGTGTTTTGTACTAATGAGAACAACCTGACACTCAAATCTGACAGCAGATATTCGGTGTCATGTATAATGAGACTCATGAAATTAGCGTATGTGCACCGATCGAAACAATTACAGATCGCATGTGCCATTTGTTGCATCGTGATGGATGATAGACCATGGGCTGAGATAGTGTCTACTACAATGAGAAGTGATTGGAGCTGAGGGGGGGGCCGCCCCCCTCCTTTGTTGACGGATTTTGTTAAATGGAGGCTTTTGGAGCAAAAGCGGAGAGTCCTGCGACGAATCGACAAGAAGTATTGTCTTTTTCTCTGAAGTGACTCAACTGACCGTAGTTTCTGCTTGTTTTCAAAGTGAGCCTCTTGTGGTTTCAAGTATCACTCCGTGTGATAATTGAGGTCTGTCGCAGACCACGTATTTTAGATTCATCGTGGACTCAAGACTTTGAAAATCTCAGTCTTTAGAATGAATTGCATTTGTTTATCTAATTACATCCTTAATTTTCATTTCATTGTAAAGAGAGTTCTCTCTATATTAATAATGCATGTAAATAAAATTTAAAATGTTCCCATGAATCTTAAAATGGCCCTATTCTTGGCAAAAACTTTTTTTTCTCTCAAGTGCATTCTTATGCATTAACCTCTCCATTTATAGGATAAACTGTAATTTTTTTATGAATTATTATATTAAACATACAATTTATAAAATTGACTACATTTTAAAAGTTTTATTTTAGGAATGAGAGTTTTAAATTTCTACAAAGTATATTTTTCCATAAGCATGATCAATTCAATATTTATTTGCAGATTAAAAGAGACATCTCTATACGAAACAAATGGATTCAAAACAGCGACTGAATATATCTATATTTTAAGTTAAACAAAAAGCCTCGTTCTGTTCTGGTGTCTAGAGAAAATATAAAATTTCCCCAGTGATAAGATACCCAAATATTTTATTAGCCATATAAAACGGACAAAATAAAAAAAAATGTTCCTTTTCTACGATCATCTTAGCATATTGGATATTCGATTTAAAAGTTCCTAAGCAATAAAAAAAGAAGAAAGATCTGTTTTATTCAACTTCAAATTTCAAAACTCGAGATGGTAGCAGTGAAAGCGATTAGAAATTTGCATTGCTTTTTATTTTAATCTCAAGAGAAATCTGCATCTGTGCAGAAAGAGAAAAAAAATCGTTTGAAAGGAAGAAACTACTTTTTTCTTGTTATCAAACTAAGACTAAAAATATCGTTTTATTTTCGAATAAAAAAAATGCTATGAAATGTTTCTTCATTTGTGTCATTACACCTGGGTGTTTTCTCTCGCTTTCTAAAGTAAAAAAATAAAAAATAAACTTGACACTTAAAGGGTAATTATTTCCTATTGGTGCAATTGTAAAGCGATTTTCTCCTTCAAGCGAGAAAAAAAGCAAATATGATTTTATTGTTCGCTGCCTTTTTCGCACAAATGCATTATTTGGTCGAGTTGTTGTTGGGTTGCTCTAACAAAATATTGTTTTTTCAAAAGAAAAGAAAATCATGGGAAAACTTGCTGTTTGCATTAACGTACATTTTCCAGTTTATTTAAATGCATGGATAAAAAAAAGAACACAAAAGTTGCAACTAAAAATGAATTTATATCTAAGCATCTTTTTTGGATATAAAACCAATTTTTTTTCAGATTTAACAAACTTTCTAAAGAAGACAAAGAATAAAAAAATGTGTGTTCTCATAATTCAATTTAATAAGTATTTTTTTTAATCTTAAAATAACAAAATATATATTAGAGTATTATTTCCTATTGAACTAATATAATGTTTTGTTAATACTTTTATTTAATAAATTGATAATACTTTTATTTAATAATGATATTCCAGGGAAACTTTTACAAGGAGAAAAATTAAATTTGATTTATAAGGAATAACATGTTGTTTGATCCAAATCTTATAGTTATTATTTTCAACGTATCAAATGTTTTCAAAACTCTTCACAAAAATGATTTCAAAATTCTCAATAAGCAATAAACAAAATAAAATACATAAACTAATTTTAAAATTTTTTATATGTTATATAGAGAAAAAAATTTGTTCAATAATATATAATTATTATAAGAAATGTATTATTGATATTGATAAGAAATGTATTTATATATTGATCCTAATTTAAGTCTAATTTTTGCAGAATACAATGATTCGTTCATTCGTATTTGACAAAAAATAATAGCCTTGTTTTAAAAAATTATAATAAAGAAAGTAATGATCAATAAATATAGTTTTATTTTATTAATATCAAATATTGTGTAAATTTAAACGATCAAAATCTACACTTGTATTACATGTAGTAAACCCACGAGGATATCCATTTATAAAATCCATTCATGACGTAGTAAAACACTGATATTTAGATAAAAGTCATTTTAAATGGCAGTACTTGGACAAGTATCAAATCTACGAGCTCTTCCACTGAAACATTATATCGAATCCTCTTTGAAATCTAGCATATAAATTTAGAGAAGAAATTATGAGTTTTATGATGAAAGAATGATGAACATCCTAATGAAATGATGAATAACATGTCGAAGAAGTTTGTTTTAAACTTAAATTTCCAAAATTGCAAAAAATAGGGTGATATCTTTAGTTCTTATATGATATAATGGTAATTATGTCATTAACCAATTAAATTATCTACTTATTATTAAATTATCTTATTATTAGTTTTTTATAGCGACATCCTATTTCAATACAACGAAAAAATTAACTACTTTTATGAAAAACTAGAGATTTTTTCAAATAAAAAAGTAATTAGTATTAGTTCCAATTGAATAGCTATAATAATATATTTTAAAAAAACCGAAAAAGTTTTGTATTATTATTTTAAAATCTTGAAAACTTATATAAGAATAAAACTTTGTCGAATACAACAAGAAATGTAATTTAATTAAATTACCTCATCGTTTCGACAGAACAATAAATTTATTAAAAAAAATTTCTATAGAATGTATGGTAAATGGAAAAAAAAGTAGGAAATTGTTATTACAATGACCATCGTAAAAGTAGTCATCAAAAGGAAATTTAAATCGCTTCATTAATTAATTAGTCTACGTTCATTAAACATGGCAAGAAATAAAAAAACAAGATGCTCGAGTTTTCATCAAACTTTTAATTAGTGGTTTTTATAATTTAATAAAAAGAAGGAAAAAATTTACATGGCGGAAAAAAAGATGATTTTGGTGACAAAAAATTTAGTTTTCGAAGTGCATTTGGACATTTTTAAGGACTTAAAATTAAAAAAAAAAAGGTATTAAAACTTTTATTTCGAAATAAAATTGAATGATTAAAAAAAAAGGAATGTTGGAAAGGGTATTAAAGTTTCCTAAAAAAATACTTTTCTGGTATATCTGTGCATATTTTTTTTTACCTCACACTTCAACAAATTAAGCTCTCTAAATCTATTCATCCGAATTGGTGAACTCTCAAACTTTTCATGATCTTGTTCAGAAAAAAATATACTACTTCATAGAATAACAGGATATTTTCATTAAAATAATTTAAGTTTACAACAAAACTATTTTATTTTTTTAGTGTAGGGACATTAAAAAGAGATCTTTACAAATTGTTCAAATATTATATAAATGTTATGCATATATTTATTTAAATGACTTCAGCAAATATGAAATCTAATTTTTATCTTATTCTAGAAATAATGTATGTATGTATATATGTGTGGGTGTTATATACGAATAAAACTTAAAAACTAGGCACATGACAATGCTTATTTTCCAACACCAAAGGTAATGGTTATTTCTCAACGCATAATAAAAAAAGATTCTTAAATACGAGTAGCTCTTTTTTAAATTAAATACAAATTATAAATATTATAAAAATACAGTAAACAGCTACAACAATGCATTAAGTATATGGTTGTAATATTTTATCAATGTTATTTAACAATTTATTTTTATATCATTTCACAGTATCGTTTTGTAACTCATTTTATAATATTGTGAGTAGCTAATTACTTCATAAAAAAATCAATGTACACTTCTGATGTATAGGTTTTTAAATGAATGAATTTTAAAAAATGTTTAAATATCTATGAATTAACAAAGGTAAAAATAAAATAATGAAATATTAATCAAAATTTTACAAAATTTAATAGGCAAAGATAATTTTATTTGTAAGAAAACTGTCTGCATTTTCAAAAATAGAGATTGGCTTCACTTGACTTGACTTTGAGATTTATGCTCGATTTAGCTGCTTAAACTCGATTTATCCAATTGCTCTTAAGACGCAATCAGAAAAAGAAATAAGAAAACATAATACAAATAAAAAAGTTCCTCAGTAAATCAATAGGGTTTACTTGATTCCTAAAGTATGAAAAAAGAAGCGCCGAATTGGGGTGCCGTGCAGAACTTCTGTCACTAAACAATACAAATATATATAAAGTTAACACACAAAACTGCTTAATTTTTCGTAGGAAATTAATTATTGATACAGTTTTGTAATAAGGTTCGTCGCTCATATCAAATAACCAAGAATAGTAAAGGAATTTGTATCCAAAAGCTTGTTTCAGCTTTTCTCTTTGTACCTCATATTTAGTGCATTGAAGTAAAATATGGTTTTCTGTTTCAGGTTTATTGCATCTTCAGTACAGTGAAGAAGATGTTAATCCAAATCTCTAAAGTTAGACTTAATAGATTAAGTCTATAGGTTTTGGTGTGAAATCGTGAAATTAGTACGTCTTCTTTTGTATTGATAGGTAAGAGACGATGACCAACAATGTAGAAATAATTGTTTGGCTTTTATTTCATATTTTCCATTATATTCTTTTATACAAACTTACTGATATGATGCAATATGCATATAATTTTAGATAAAATAATGGAATTTCATATCTTCTTTGGTATCGTGTGGTTGGCATTCCTACAAATTAATCTCACCGTTTAAAAAGTAAACTGCCTTTTTTATGGATTATTATATTAAAACATACAATTTATATAATTTAATGCATTTTCTAAGTTTTATTTCAGAAATGCGAGTTTTAAATTTCTGTAAAGTATCTTTTTCCATAAGCATGATCAATTCAATATCTATTTGCAGATTAAGAGAGACATCGCTATACGAAACAACTTCGTTCAAAACAGCGACTGAATTTATCTATATTTTAAGTTAAACAAAAAGCCTCGTTCTGCTCTGGTGTCTAGAGAAAAGATAAAATTTCCCCCACGATAAGTTTCCCAAATATTTTATTAGCCATATAAAACGGACGAAATAAAAAAAATGTTCCTTTTCTATGATCATCTTAGCATTTTGTAAACCATATTGGATATTCGATTTAAAAGTTCCTAAAAAATAAGAAAAGAAGAAAGATCTGTTTTATTCAACTTCAAATTTCAAAACTCGAGATGTAGCAGTGAAAGCGATTTGAAATTTGCTTTGCTTTTTATTTTATTTCTCGAGAGAAATCTGCATCTGCGTAAAAAGAAAAAAAAATCGTTTGAATGGAAGAATCCACTTTTTTTTCGAAACAAAGACTAAAAATATCGTTTTCTTTTCGAATGAAAAAAATTATTGAATGAAATGTTTCTTCATTTGTGCCATTACACCTGGGTGTTCTCTGTTTCCCCCAAAGAAAAAGAAAAAAAGAAAAACTTGACACTTAAAGGATAATTATTTCCTATTGGTGCAATTGTAAAGCGATTTTCTCCTGCAAGTGAGGAAAAAGGCAAATAGGATTTTATTGTTCGCTGCATTTTTCGCACTAGCGCCTTATTCGGTTGAGTTGTTGTTGGATTACTCTAACAAAATAATTTCTTTCAAAAGAAAAGCAGTTTATGGGAAAACTTGCTGTTTGCATTAATGTACCTTTTCCAGTTTATTTAATTGTGTGGATAAAAAAACCCACAAATTTTGCAATAAAAAATGAATTTAAATGTTGTTTTGAATTTATTTCTATAAAGAGCAAATCCTCTTTTTTTGGATACAAAACTAGGTTTTTTTTTAGATGTAAAAAAATTCAAGAAAGAAACGAACAAAAAAAAAACGGTGTTGGCAAAATTGAATTTAATAAGTATTTTTTTTTAAATTTTATTTTTATATGTATATTTTTTTTTTTGTTTGATAAAAAAATTTTATATATTAATCATTTTCAACTTATCAAATGTTTCCAAAACTCTTCAAAAAATTATTTTCGAGATGCTCTAATAATAAACAACTTAAAATACGGTAAACTATAAGACATATTTAGAGAAAAAGTTTTATTCAAAAATTTATAATTGTTATAAGTAATTTATTTATTGATAAATTGATTATCCTAATTTAAGTTTAATTTTTGCAGAATACATCAGTTCGTTCAATTTTATTTAAAAGAAAACTGTTAGCATTGCATTGAAAAAAATTTTCGGAAAAAAACTATCGATAAATAAATATATATTTTTTTATTTTGACATCAAATAGCTTGTAAATTTATTCGCTCTATTTTATTAAAATATTTGCTGTTGTATCATTTGCAATAATGCATTTGCTAATATTAACAAATCATTTAAAACTTCTGATTTATTAGTTTATTCATTTCATTATTGTTTTAAATATATCTTCAAAAAAATAACACTTTCTAAAAATGTTCTTGTACCCCGCAACTTTTTATAAAATTCTTATTCAAATCTATTATAAAAAAATACTGAAATATTTTTTTTTATTTCTAGCGCTAATAAATTTTAATAAAATAATAAATTTTAATAAAAATTAATAATAATAATAATAAGCGCTAATAAATTTTAATAAAAATTTATTATGATAAAAACTAAATGCTGATTAATAATTAATTATTTAAATAATTACTAATAATAAAATTTGATTAATAAACGTATCTAGTAAATTTAAGGGTAGAACAAACCGGTGGGTTTCGCGTTGCATTCTACCGTGCTTTCATTTAAGAAGCGAATGTGAACCGAAAATTAAGTATCTAGACCAAGGATGAGAATGATAAATCAGTAGGTAGGAAAGTTTCCCCCCCCCCTCGGTGTTTTGAAGAGGCAGGGAAACCACATATACCTCCTTTGTAATTGTTAATTCTCAACTGCGATGGAAAAATGTAGGTCCAGCAGTGCAGCAATCCTCCTCCCTCCGTAAACAGCACCGATAACTCCCTTCTCCATTGCTCAACAACACTATGATGGACCAAGGCGATCTGCCTACTGGCAGGTTTCAAGACAGGAGGAGTTTTCGTTTTTCGGGATAGGGTTATCAGCCCTATTTTCAACGCTCTATCGTCCTATTAGACAGGAACTATGATTTAAAGTGGTATCAGAATCAATTATATTTGTGCTATATGCAAGGGCTGCACCGCTGTTACGCGTTTAACACTAGCCAGGGGGCACGTGTAGCTTGAAGATATGCTCCGGACGCGAGCGTTCACTACCCCCCACAACACTCTATGATCGTATTAGACCGGGATCTAGGATTTAAAGTGGATTCTGAACAACTACAAACACCCATGGCACCACAGGGACTGAAACCCAAAACTTGTGGTACCGAGCGACAAAGTTCTAGTCACAAGGCCAATAATCCTCACCCCCTACAAAATGGATTCCTTAAATATGCTACACATCTATTGTTGTGGAGGAAAAAGAATCGCAACTATCTCAATGAAATTTTAATTTTAAACTTTCATAAAACTTTCTGACTAGTGAAACTAAAATATTCTTTAACTTCAGTTTCATGAATTAACGATGACCTTCCTATTCACAAACTGCTTAAAAGATTCGCGATAGATTCCAAACTGGCAGAATATCTTTCGAAACACAAATTAACTCATTAATAATTGAAGATTTTGGTCTTAAGCTGTCGCAGATTGTAATTATTTGCAAAGAATTCTTTAACATAGTAATTTAACCCTCATTTACAATTTGAAATTAATTTTAAATTATCTGCAGAAGATTGTTCCAATTTAATTGAAGTAGAGATTTAATTACTTATTAGATTTATAAATTACATTAATTAGATCTTATGAATAGTTTCAAAATACAAATTTGAACATTATTTGAATTTGTAATTCTTAATATTTGCAGAAGGCATAATAAATAAATTTATAAAATAGTGTTCTATTTTATAAATTTTTTGTTTCAATAAAAAAATAATCATTACCATTACGATTTATACAATTATACTAACCAGTTTTGTAATAATTCAACTCTTTCCTTTTTATATTAATATAAATAAAAAATTAATACTTAAAAAGTAATACTTTAAGGATATTTTTCTATACAGTTTACAAATATCTATTATTTAAAAGTACCTAAAAACTAGAAAGTTTCAAATTGATTTTAAATTTAATTAAATATGCTGCTATCTAATAATTCTAGATTCATTATTTAAAGCATAAACCAGCAAAGAATTTTTCCTTATAACTTTAAGAAAAAATTTTAATTTAATTTAAAAATATACTTTTAAAGAAAATTATATAAAAATGAGAAAATTTATTTTAAAAATACGAGAATTGGCCATAATGTCTGAAATTTCACTATAATAAATAAATTGAAGGCTTTTTCAAAATAAAATTGGTAATTTATTTAAAACATTTAAACAAAATTGGATGAATATGTTATCAACATTATTCTCTATATATAACTATTGTTTTTTCTGAAATATTAAATTAATTTCATTATTAATATTTCATATACAGAAAAAATTGTAAAGCAATTCAGGTTGAGGTTAAAGTTAACTTGAACAGACTTCAAAACAGTGATAAATTAAATTTAAATATGCAAACGATTTAATTTATTCGTTCTATTCGAGTAATGCATTTCTGACAAGTACTTTAAAACAAAGTTAAAATGATTGTAGTGAATAAGATTACAGTTAGAAAAATTTAGAATGTTATATTTTTCGACTTTTTAGACATCTAAAGAAATAGGCCAAAATAAATTATATTTTTCGGGGGGAATTTCAATTTATTTCTCAAAGTCACGCCATCTGGCATTTATGACTCAATCCTACTTAATACATTCCATTTTGATTGCATAAATGTTTATTTTTTTTAATGTTAAATCTCTTCTTGTATGAAATCATTTTAGAAGTTATTTTTAGAACAAAATGAAACATTTTGTGTTGGAAACAATTTCATTACTTTCCACAAAGTTATTTCATTTTAAGTGTTTTCATAAATTTTTGCTTTTCAGACACTAGTATAGTCCTTGAAAATGTCTATAAATAGTAACTATTCCGAAATTGAAGTTTTAATAAAATGTGTATATAATGATAAACTATCCAGTTTAAATTATATAATTCTGATTAATTTCTTTACACTGACTTCTGAACTTTATAATAATAATATAATAATTCCTGGAAAAAAAAACATAATATGTTTAGAGATATTTAGTTAAACTCATATTATTTTTGCAATACATATTCAATTCATATTATTAAGAAGACTGTTCATCTGCTTTCATCTAACATATAGAATTAAATAGTAAATTTTATTTAAGATTTGGAGATTTAAAATTTTTTTCTGTAAAACATCAATACCTTCATATTTTTAATAATTTCAAAATATAAAGAAAAAATTTCAGTATAATAGTCTAATATGTTTAAAAACATGAAAATCGATTAAATTATATTTAAATTATATATACTAATTCAATTAAATAGATTAAAATGTTTTTTACATATTGTAGCATTCTTCACACGAGAAGCGATATAGCATTCCTGTTCCCAGGGAAAAGGAATGTATATTTATACCTATCAATCAAATCTAACAGCAAATACTCAGATACATCATGAAGTTAGTGATTGTCTGTTCGACATTCACATGTCGTAATGATTGCAGATGGAATATAGAGTACAATATGAGTAGGAGCATCATGATTGGTGATAGCCCATGGGTTGGGAAAGTGCCTACTCCAACGAGAAGTGATGAAAACTGACCCTTGACGGATTTTCCTAAAGGGAGGTTTTTTGGTGAAAAAGAGTAGAGTCAGGGAGGGAGATTGACGATGAGGCTGAGGAAGTGTCTACTCCAAGGAGAAGGGAGGGAATGTCTTGACGGATTTTCTTAAAGGGAGGTTTTGGCAGAAGGAGAGGGAGCATGTTCTGCGACGAATCGACAAGAAGTGTTGTTTTTCTTTCAGTAAAGTGACTGAACATGCCAAGAGTTCTCCTGTTTTCAAAGTGAGCCCCTTGTGGTTGTATCAGGCCGTATGATAATTAAGGTCTGATGCAGATAGGGTGCATTAGATTCGTCGTAGACTCGAGAACTCTGAAAATCACCGACCTTGGAGGGAACTGCACTTGTGAATCAAATTATATCTTTAATTTTAATTTCTTTCAATAATAATTTGTAGTAACCCAAAGTTCTGTGCATATATATATATAATGCTTGTAAATAAAAATTAAAGTGTTGCCATGAACCTAAAAGTAGCCCTCTTTTTGAAGTCGTTTTAAGTCTACTATAGGCCGAGACGGTACAATACATTGAAATTGACATGTAAATTAATTCTAAGTTTCTTTTTTATAACAATACATTTAATTTTTTTACAGAAAATTTGACAATATGCTGGGTCTACTCGAGCAAATTGATTGACTCATCACGAAAAAGAGTTCCCGTCTACTCAACTGAGATTCAACTTTTTAGCACCATTACAATTTAGAATATATATGCAGACATTAATTACATGACAAAAAAAAACCTAGTTCTTTCCTTAAAATGGCCTCTTCTAGACATAGGACTCTCTAGACTCTGTAGATTCAAAAATCAGTTTTGAGAAATTTTTCATTTTTCTTTGAATGATAAATAGATTTTCTCAGAAATTTTTATTAAAAAATGCTCTAATTAAATAAAAAAAATATTCATTTACATTTTTAAAAACAGCTATCTGAAAATAACTAAATATTCTGCAAATTTAAAACAAAAATCATCATTCATATTCATTTAAAATCATATCCTTGTTGCCAAAAAAAATTTCGTACTTTTATGCACTACGAAACCTATTAATAATATATCTTTCACAAAATAACCTTAATCTTAACCCTAATTCATTGTATCAATTACGATAATTAATAATACTCCTAAATAAACTTTTCTCGAACAACAGGTACTAATTCTATCACGGGCACTTTCCACGGTTTATTTTAATTAATTAAAAGAAGAAGCCACCGGATTATTCACTGTAACCGTGTCCGAGTGAAAGCCAGCTTTCTTCCATCAGCAACAGCTCTGTCCGCGAAGATTCATTCTTTCTGCTCATTTCGAATACGGTAGTTTGAAAGGAAGAGCATCAAGTATTCATGGCGGGGGAATTAGATTTTGGTTTAGCACCATTTTGCCATGGGCTCCATGTAGATCTGCGAGAATACATTACGGGGATGATGCTAAAGATAGATCTCTTGACGCTTTTGTTCTTTTAGGGTTACCGTGAAAGGAACTCGTCGACGCTCCAAGTAGAACTATGTGTCCATGTACTTTCAAGGTCATTATATTGTTTCGTATATTAAATATATTTGTTTCATAATTATCTTTAATTGTATGCGTTTAACCATTCTAACAAGGTCTAAGCAATATTTAATATACAAGCTACAAATAAATATTGTACGGGAAATAAATTATTTTCTTATCATCATGGAAAAAATAAATAACACTAAATGAATAACTAATTAATAAATTAATAATTATTATTATTATTAATAAAAATAATTACGAATGTTGTTTAATTTGTTATAAGCACACTAAGATATAAAAACATGTAATATAAAAAAAAATTTTAAGTCAATTCCTACTTTATTTTTCCCTATATTGCAGAAAGTCCTTTATAAATAATGTTCATTCATTTTTTTAAGTTTATCTGGCACCATCTGTTGGTAGATATATGCAACTTAAATCTAAAAAAAACTAAAATTAATTAATTTAATTTAATTACTGAATTAATATTTGAAAAAACTGTATTAACATCCAGTGCCATCCACTACAAGTTTCAAAAAATGTATTTGAACTTGAGTGGATGAATAAAAAGTACTTTATAAACAATTGAAAATTTGAACAAGTTATATATAGGATGAGTGTGAGCTAATAGAAGGAATTTAACTTGCAGAAAACAAAACTTCAATAGAAATGCATTGCAAACATAAACCCAAAACCGACAAAACGTATTTCCAATCAGAGAGGCAACCACATTTGGTATATTATTGCTCAATTGGCGGTGAAAAAAGTCTTCAAATTCTTGGGTCAACTAAATTGAGATTTGGCCAGTTCTGTGATAAAATTTCATCAATCTCTCTCTCTCTCTCATTTTTTCATGATATATATGTTTATAGAATATATATATATCTATATAATTATTATCATTATTTAACTAATATTTTTTTTAATTGTTCTCCTTTTCTAGTTCAATGGGAAGCCCTTACTGCTTACTGATAAATAATGCGCATCTCTATAGTAAATACTTCGATTGGGAACAATTTATCTGATTCCAAACCAAGTTTCATTAAAAAGTCTAAATCACAATCTACCAGGTCATTTTGATCCTGAAGGAAACCGATTATAAACAAAAAAAATTACATTTTTTATTGTCTAGCCATGTTTCCCACTGGCAAAAGCGCCTCCAGTGGCGTTCAGGATAAATGGTCAGTTGGTCTACAGACTCTCACCCGGAGAAGAAGGATACTTCACGCGCCCTGTTCAAAGCCAATTTCAGATTTTCGACTTAGAAGTGGAATCCTTCCACAAATCTATAATTGTCTTTAATTGTATGTGTGTGGTGTTTGTGCATGTGTAAATGAATCCCGTGAGTTCTCAAAGCTCAAGTATCACAACCCAACCTGTACACTATAATTAGAAATTACATAATTAAAAATATGCATTTCCTTATTTGAGAAATTTCAACTGTGGTTCATTTTTTTCAATTCCTACTATTAGTTCACACTCTCCCTATATATATTTATAAATCTTGTTCAAATTTTCAATCGTTCATAAAATACTTTTTCTTCATCCACTCAAGTTCAAATACATTTTTTTGAACCTGTAGTGGCGATAATGATGTTGATACAGTTCTTTCAAATGTTAATTCATTCATTAAATTTAATTCATTAATTTTAATTTTTTTTTTAGATTTAAATTGCATGTATCTACCAATAGATGGCGCCTGATGTAAGAGGAAAATTTCAACATTATTTGTACTGCAATATAGTGAAAAAAAAGTCGGAATTGACTTAAAATTTTTTTTATATTACTTGTTAAAAATTATTTTACTCGATTTGATTTCAAAAATTATAAATTCATTTTTAAATCATATTTTTAACATAGTAGATCAAAATAATATAAATTATAAACACTAGGACATAAATCATAGACACTGGAAAATATTTATTACTAGGATTACTAGAAGCTGAACAAATTACCATGAAAAAAAAATATTTACACATTCTGACATCAGTTACTACTTAAAATAATGCTTTTCGCGTAAAGTGATTTATTGAGACTATTATTTTAGAAAACTTTTTACCTCGCATGATCCAAGAAAAGTAATTTAATTTTCGAAATCCGATATTGGATAAAATAAATGGCAATGCATACACATTACATTAAAGGTGTAATCTGTTTGAAATATGCACTTGGATTTATGCATTTTAAAATTATTGCTTGCAGATTATATGCCATATGTTGGGGAATAAAATGGCAAAAGATTGAACCAATCACTTTGTAGTAATAAATTGAAGAAGCTTTTAAGCTAGATATCGGATTTAATGTAAATGGATTTAGGACGATATTCCAAAAATATTAAAGTATTTAAAATTTTAAAAATAACATGAAAAAAAAATTTTTTTTTTTTTGAAGACATCAAAGTAAACTTATCTATAATGTCAATTTATCTTTTATCTGTTTTAAGAGAAATACAAAAAATCAGATTAAATATGTCACTTATATTTCAAATATGCCACTTATATTACAAACATTTATTATAATATTTTATATGCCACTTATAAAATATTATAATAAATGTTTGGAAAGTAAAAATTAATTTTCAGAAAATGATATAACTTATAAAACTTCCCAAATTTATTTATCACTTTCGAATACGCCCACCCCTTGGAAAACTATCCTGTTTCAGTGAACAAGCAGATATCTATAAAAATAGATTTGTGTTATTTGATGTATCTGTCTATATCTTAAAATACGGTAAATAAAGATGTTGTATTTCTAAATTTTCTGGCACTCGGTACCACATTTTTCGGGTTCGAGTTCCAGTGGTGTCATAGATGTTTACAATGGTTCGGTATCCACTCTAAACTGTAGGTCCCGATCTAGCATGACTGTAGGGAGTTGGACGTAGGGCTGACAACTCTACCCCGTAAAAAAGAAAAATATCTCCTAGAAGGCAGATGGCCTTGTCCCACTATGGGGCTGTTGCTCCAATGAAGAATGTAGGTTTGGTTTGTCGCTCCACGGTCATTTTATGCACACTTTGGTCGAATTAGACCGGAACCTACAGCTTAACGCGGATTCCGAACCACTAGCAGACATCCATGCTGCCGAAAGGATTGGAACCGGAAGCCTGTGGTACTAACGGCCAGTGAGCTAACCAATTGGCCATCTGGCCGCACGCCAATGAGGAAGAAGAATTTATAATTTTAATCAAGCGTCTTGTACATTGAAGCTTGAAATTGTAATAATAACAGTAACATTATACTAACACCATAATAACACTAACATTACGCATAGAAAATCAATATTACAAAGGATAATAGGATCCTAATGAGATAAAAAAAACAGGTGTACTCGTTATCAATGAATTAATTAATCTTTGGCTGTATCTATATTTGCCATTGTATTGAAAAATAACCATATACCAGAATATCATCATTAAAAAGAAACCACGAAAATAATATTCTTATTTACATCACTCTGAAAAAAATCATTTCCTAGCATTTATTGAAAGAGGAAGATTTATTGCTGAAACGAAATATTTATACACACTACTACATGAAATGCAATACAACAGCACATTCTTCATATATATATGGTACCAGCAATATATTTTTTCGGGAAACATTGCATGTATTGAATAGTTGCCCATAAATAAGTCCATATAAATAAATTCTTATAGGATCTGTTTTTCCACATCTTAAGAATCTTTCACTGCCATGAAAGCATTGCATATAGAAATGTTTCAACATATTTCACAAGCAGTTCAAAGAAACAAGGAGGAAAGGGATATGAGATGCAATATTTTTTACAAAAGATTTTCATTTTAAATAAAAGAATGAAGAAACTCTTATTGCTGATATTTTACAGTAAAGGAGTACATTTTTAAAAACTGCTTCTGGAATGTAAGTAAAAAAGTATATATAAGAAATATATATAGGTGGTTATTAAAATAACAGAAACACCTATGAATAAAAGTGCATTTAATTAAGAATGCGCTTCGTAAGCATTAAAATGCAATCTTAGCAACCAGATTTTTTTAATATAAGAAGTAAATGTCATGATAGTATAAGGTAGCTTTACTGAAGTTGTGTACGTCTTAAAGTTTTCCCAAAAGTGAAAAATGGCAGAGCTCACATATTTTCCAAGAAGCCAAATTGTAGGAGCCCTACTAGGCGGAACAATTGTGGCCGAAAGGTGACCCAGCTTTTAAGCTTTTCCAGAATTACGTTGTCAAAAGTCATGACAGCATACATTTACAAAAATACATACAGCATACATTTACATACATACAAAAGCGTCACACAGAACGGCAAGACAAGCTCGGTAAAACAAAATAGTAGAAGGAAGGAGAAGCTGAGAGAAAGTATATTGGAGCGGCAGGTATTGAAGCCGATTGTAATGTCTAAAAAGAAAACAATTGCAGTCAAAGTGACGCAATCAGCATCTGGATTCTCCAGTGTCAATCATTGCAGTTAGGTGGCACCTTCATAAGCAGGACAATTACGTCTATTGCAGCAATTCCCAAGCCACTTGTGCACAGCTGTTGATGCCAAACTTTTTCGTCTACAGTAGTGCCACAACCACAAAACCCAGTCGATTGATAAGTGGGTCAAACGAATTCTCTTTCACACTTTCCCCCTCAACAGGACGGGTGTACGTTCGGAGGACATCAACACAAGCGTATGATCGTGATTGTCTCCAGCCAACTGTTAATCATTGAGGTGGATCTGTCGTGGTATGGGCAGCCATGTAGGGGTTTTATGCTGCCCAATCTTAAGTCTTAATGGAAGGACCACGACTTAAAAGTTTTAGCTGACCATATCCATCCTATGATGCAACCTTTGTGTTCTGCAGGAGATGTATTTTTCCAGGAGGATAATGCTCCTATCTATACAGCGGGATCTGTCTCGCGGTTTGATGAACACGAGGATGAAGTAAAATATCTACCTTGGCCCCGCACAGTCACCCAACCTCAATATTATCAAGCATGTATGGTCTATTTTAGAGAAATCTATCCGGAATCGATATCCTCCACCGGCATCTCTTCTGTAACTTTCAAAATATATGTATGAAGAATGGTTCAATATTCCTCGAAACACTATTCAGTACTTGTATGATTTAATTCCCAGACGAATCCAAACTGTTTTACTCGTACATGCCAAAGGCAGTCCTACGCCATATTATTAAGGGATTCCTTATAACTGTAGTATGTTTCCATTATCTTGATAATCAATTGTATACATATATAATATTATAACATATACAATATACGTTAATTCATTCTCTATATTTCAATATTGAATTATTAACTACAATGGAATATTTATCAAATACATAATAATGATATCAATATTTAGTTAGAATAATTAGTTTTCCTAAATTGCAATGCCTTTACACTGAAGTGACAAAAGTCATGGGATAGCAATATGCAAATTGTCAGATGACAGTAGCATCGCGTAGAACAGGTATAAATGCGCAGTGCTTTCGCACAGCTTTCATTTCTGTTCAAGTTATTCATGTGAAGAGGTTTTGACGTGATGATGACCGCACGACGGGAATTAACCGACTTTGAAAGCGGAATGTTAGTTGGAGCGAGACGCATGGGTCACGCCATTTCGGAAATCGTTAGGGAATTCAAAATTCCCAGATCCACTGTGTCAAGAGTGTGCCGAGAGTGTGAAATTTCAGGCATAACATCCCACCATGGACAGCGCAGTGGTCGACCGCCTGCACTTAACGACCGAGACCGGCGACGTCTGCAAAGAGTCGTAAATTATAACAGACAAGCAACACTGCGTCAAATAACCGCAGAAATCAATGTGGGACGTAAAAGGGACTTGTCTGTTAGAACTGTGCGGAGAAATTTGGTTTTCTTGGGCTATTCCAGCAGAAGACCGACTCGAGTGCCTTTACCGACAGAACGACATCGCTTGCAGCGACTCTCGTGGGCACGTGAGCATATCGGTTGGTCCCTAAATGAATGGAAAACCGTGGCCTGGTCCGATGAGTCACGATTTCAGTTGGTAAGAGCTGATGGTAGGGTTCGAGTGTGGCGCAGACCCCACGAAGCCATGGACCCAAACTGTCAGCAAGGCACTGTTCAAGCTGGTGGTGGCTCCGTAATGGTGTGGGCTGTTTTTTCATGGCATGGACTTGGTCCTCTGGTGTGACTGGACCGAACATTGACTGGAAATGCTTATGTTCAGCTACTTGGAGATCACTTGCAGCCATTCATGGACTTCATGTATCCAAACAACGATGGGATTTTTATGGATGACAATGCGCCATGTCACCGGGCCATAACTGTTCGCGATTGGTTTGAAGAACATTCTGGACAATTCCAACGAATGATCTGGCCACCTAGATCGCCCGACATGAATCCCATCGAGCATTTATGGGACATCATCAAGAGGTTTGTTCGTGCCCAAAATCCTGCACCATCAACGCTTTCACAATTATGGACGTCTATCGAGACAGCAGGGCTCAATATTCCTGCAGAAGACTTCCAACGACTTGTTGAGTCCATGCCACGTCGAGTTGCTGCACTTCGCCGTGCGAAAGGAGGGCCGACACGATATTAAGAGGTATCCCATGACTTTTGTCACTTCAGTGTAGTTTGAATAATTAATTATTATATAAAACCTTTGTCTGAATAAGTGCACCGTATTCATGAAAATTTACCACATTTAACTAACAAAAATTGTATTGAAATAAAATTAATATTTTTTAAACTTTTATTATTTATTCATTATTTATGCTGATCACTGTCATAAAAAATTCACTTTTAGCACAAGAATGTGATAGCTTCAACGTTATATAGGATTAACCACATGTCCTTCAGGAAGAATTTTCTAATTAGCATACATTTGAGTTACAAATGAATGGAAAAGTAGGAAATTTGGCCTAGTAACAATAAATTAAGTTGTCAAAACACACATCCATCTTATTACGATATGCATATATTTGTTGTGCATCCATTATAATAACTATGCATATGTATTTGAAATTAATCAAATGAACCAACACTTACTGCTTGTCAGTTTGAGAAAAGTTAGCGTCAATGCAAATGATATGCTAATATCTAGAGAACACTTTATCTGTAGTCGCTGTAGGAAAAAAAGCGCGTAATGCTTCTCGAGACTTGACTGGAGTTTTTTAAAAGATCTCTAAATCGATTCGGGCACTCTCTGGAATCGATTTACTATTTGAGATCGATTTATGCATATTCCTTTGAGTTATCTCTTAAGTTGGAAGGAAGGAGTTAGGAGTGAAAAGTTCATGTTAAAAATTTTACAAAGGATTTTATATATATTTAAGTAAGGAAAACGTTTGAATGTAAAGGCAATCTTTGCAACAGAAACCTATTTAAATTCGATAATTATGTATTATAATAGTTAATATAGTTTTTTTGCTGAACATAAGTTCTTATATAAAAAAACTCCCTAGTTAAATATGCTATATTGCATGATAGTAATGTGAACAGCTAGAGGTGGTGGAGGGCTCAATTTTGACAGAGCTGGTGGCGTCCGTTGTGGTTACTACTTTAAGAAATGAGGAAGATACCTGTGTGGTGAATATTACAAGCGTCTAGCATCGTGATTTAAGCAGTCAGGTGGGAGTTTTCGGGTTTTTCTCCAAACGAAACGCAAATGGGGATCAGTTATCCATAAAAGTCATCTCAGAGTGTAAATTTGACATGAATGTTATGTTTTTTTTTAAAAAAAGGTGGACGTAGAGTCGGCTTCCACATTTAAGTAGCTAATTAAATATCTTTCAGGTATGAACCTGAAAGATATTTAATAATATATTAGAACTAATCATATGATATCAAATCATAGAACTAATAATCTGATTTAGAAATAATAATATCAGTGATACATTCTATTCGTTATTAATGATAAAGAAAATATGAATTAAATTAAAATATATTAGAGATATGTATTCGTTAATGTCAAATTTAAGTTTAAACATTTTTACATAATTTGAATTTGTTTATTATATAATTTCTGATGTTTGATTTTTAGAGCCTTTTGTTATGTACTTTCATTAAAATTTAAATGAAAGTTAATTATGTTTCAGATTAAAGTTAATTAAGTCCATAATTTGATTTATATTTATTATACATTATTATTTTTATTATATATTATATCTATTTATTTGTTATTGTATATTATTATTTATATTTATTATACATTTATATTTTTGCGTTGTACGAATTTCCGATTTATGAATTTATTATAAAAATATAATTGTAATCTTGACTTCTGCATACATAGAATATTATCTATATCGCAACTTGATGATATTTTTAATAGAATTACTATAATTATAATTTTTTAAGTTTTAAAATTATATTAATTCGCGAAATTCAAACATTTTTTCAAATTATAATAAATCTTACATTTAATGCAAGCATGAAAAATTATATTTTCGGAGCAAAAATTTTTAATTACATTTCCCAAAGTGTTTAAAATAAAATAAATCTTTATTTAAAAGAAAATATGCAAAAGTGTATAAATATTTTTTTTTAATTTTAAAAGATGTGATTTTTATATTATGACATATTTTTGAACACTTAATATAAACCTCTTAAGACTGTAATGGGTATTTCAAGATTTAAAAGCCATCACAAATGCTATTTTTCTTTTGCCCTTTTAATTTTTTAAAGTGTTAAGCGATTAATTACAATCATGGCGCTAAAAGATATAAAAATTTATAACCTTACTTATCACTTTATGCTGCAATAAAGGTTAAAATAATGACGAAATAGTCAATGTATAAAAAATTAGCATGAAATTATATGGATATTTATTAGAAAAAATGAGCACATAAAAAGTAATTATCTATATTTCTGTTTCATTATTCATTTTAACGCATCAAAGAATTAAAAAAAGGCAAAACTATTAGTTAATAATGATGTCGTTAAAATTTTACTGCTTTTTAATGTGAAAATAATTTTACGTTTCACAGAAAAATAATGATATGATTAATTTTTATTGCAAGCGAAATTACTAGTTAAATTAATGATGCGTATATTTTAAGAAGAGTCATATTATGATCATGGCTATATTTTTGAGAAGAAACTTATATTTTTTTCGAAGGTATATTTTTATAAAAAGTGAAATCTAACAAGACATTTATTAATAAGGCATTGTCATTAATAATACATTAATAAGACATTGCCATTTTAAATAATTGTGTCTGCATAAATATAGGCAAGTTAAGTTTGTCGTTGTTGTTGTTGTTTCTTATCCCACTTGGTCGACAAAAACAATAAGTCCATGAATCCGTATGTTATCATGGGAAAATGGGACAGCTTCTGTTGTGATGGAGCACCCGTAAGTAAAAGTCTGACTCGTTTTCGTGTTGCAGAAGGAATAGAGCTGTGCATTCCGAGGGGACTTTTAGGAGAAACTGCACTGTATTTGCGTATATAGGAGAAAACCCGGAATACTTCCACCTGGTAGTCCGACTGACGAGGCAAGAGGCTGAACACCACAAACGCCATCGAGGCTCCTCGTTTTTTGAAACAGTGTCTACAACAAAGCCTCCAGTGGATTGAACCTCAGGCCTAATGCTCACCAGCGACGTACGTTGCCATTCAACCATGAGTCGGGCATTCTAAATTGTTCACTATGAAATTAAACTTTTAAATTGAGAAGGGGTTTTTCTTATGTTGTTCCAAATGTTTTCCAAAATATTTTAAAAGGTGCATTCTATCTACATATTTTCATCATTAAACTAATTTTACAAATTTTTATTGAGTTAATTTTATCAACATTGAAATAAAAATTTTCAGACATCAATCATATTTTCCAATAAAACCTCTTTTTTTATTCTAAATTGTATTAGAATTTCTTTCTGAAAATTCTCTTTCTCAAATAGAAATAAAAAAGACTGAACTAGATTTGTTTTGCCAACAAAGGCAAAGGAGTATTTTTGAAGACACTTAAAACAGAATTAAGTGTTGAAAGGTTAACTGGTGTTTTACGACTTCCAAAAAGCAATAAGGTTTGTCATAACGATTGATATCTGTAAACACAGACGTTCCCTGAATACTGCTTTTAACAATTTATTTGAAACAAAAAAACTTTCAGCCTTCCTCCGCAAAAAGCCAAAGAGAGAGAAAAGAAAATTTAAAGAATTTGTATCGTGTTTCACTGTTTGCTGAGAAAAAAAAATTTTTTTTTCGTAAATATCTTTTTAAAAGTTGTTGCGATCTTTTTTTTAGGAAAAATAAAAATAATTTTAGTTATTCCAGAGCGAATAGAGTATAATATTTCAATGCGTATATAAGTATGCTTAAAAAAAAGATAAAAGCTCCTAAAAAAAAGATATTTACATTATATATATATATATGTATATATAATGTAAATATCTTTTATATATATATATATATATAGTTTCTTTATAAATTATTATATCATTCATATTTTAATTCGTTTTAATAAATTTTACTATCTTTTTAAAAAAGGTCAAATAATTAAAAAAAAAAATTAAAAAAAAAATTAAAAAACTATTCAGTAATTTTATTAGTAATAAGAGCAAAATATATTTAAAATACTGATTAATCGATGTACTTTAATAGAAAATACCATTCTAAAATGTATACTGCATAAAAATATTCAACAACCAACATTTTTCTTGTCATATTTGTAACAAATTGGAGCCTGATGGCCAAATGACAAGGGCTTGACGCTCGGGGCCACAAGGTTAGAGTCTCGGCGGTGCCATGGATGCTTACAATGGTTCGGAAGCCCTTTAAACCGAAGGTGTCGGTCTAAATACGATTGTTGGACTCAGGGCTGTTACCCCTATCCTGTAAAAAGAAAACATCTTCTGTCTCGAACTCTGCCAGTAGGCGGATGGCCTTATGCCATCATGGTTATCATTTTAAGAATTTATTCCAAATTATTAACAAATATGATACAAGTAAAATTACAATGTAAAATTTCATTACTAACAACGAAAAATTCCTCGTATTTTGGTTTATTATTTGAACAAAAACAAGAGACCTAATTTATAATTTACATAAAGCAGTAAATTAAATGCAGTGAGCATATATGTAGCATTTTTGAAGTTTGGATGCGTTATTAATTTCGCTGATTTAACACAAAATACTTTGAATCGATGACCCAGGGAAAATGTGTGGCCTATCTCATATATATGAGTTCAGAAAGGTTTAAATTCGAATATATTGGTAGAGATCATTGCAGTCACTAAACACCGTAGAGCAACAAACAAACTTTCATAAATATACGAATAAATAAATTTGAGTTTTATTTAATTTTTTATCGCATTATTTTTTTTCTGGAACATTTGACTTAACTATCATAACATATTTCTCAGAAAATTTTTTATAATACGGATACAATTATTAGTAGAATTTTAAATGAGCTCCGATTGCAAAAATTTGAGAATCACTGCTCTAGTGTAACAAAAAAATGAAAATGATAATTACACTTTTATATCGCAAATATTTTTAAATTAACATTAACAAATAAAAACTCTTCAATAAGGATCTGATAAAGTAATTTCGTTTTTATATTCACGAATCGTGTTCCGTAAAGCTGGCAGCCTGGAGGGAGGAGTGAAACGAAAGAGGGAAACGAAACACCTGACATAGTTTATCTCCTTTTCCATTTGCTGCTTGCCCACACTTACGCATACTTTTTGCTTTGTTTAACAAAATAAAACCGTAGCAGCGTTTTCAACTTCTCTTTGGCATTTGTCTTCACTTTCAACGGTTCTGGTTGAAAAGGTTCAACTTGTAAATCGCTTCCCAGCTTCCTGTTTGAATAGCTGTTCCAGATTTCGGCCATGTTATGACGTGTCCGAGCTAGAGCTAGTCACTCGGTCATCAGGCCCCCATGGTTGACTACTAGAAGCCTCAGCATCTATGCGATTTTCAATATTAAAAAAATTTCCATTGCAGCTTATGAGATTGTAATGTCTACAGCCAATGAAAACCAGCAGCCTTATTAACTGAAGAAGAACTAGTAGTTAATGTCCACTGATAGTAGATTGAGGATTAAACACAAAACATTGTCTCTTGAAACCTTTTGGATATTAAAAATCTGTGAAAGTTTGACTACAATTTTCAACATTATATGTGAATTAGGATTTATAACAGGAATTAAAATTTTCTACCCTCGCCACAGTGAAGTGTAAAACTAGAAAAAATATCCAAGGCACTGTAGAGGAAATTAGAGTATGCCTTTCAAACATAAACCGAAACATTGAAGAAATCGTTAGGACACTTCAAGCTCATTTTTTTTCATAAACACAAGAATAAATAAATTTAATATATGTTTCATTTAATTTTTATATCTCGTAATTTTTTCTGTAATACTTGATTGAATTATTATAAGATATAACTCAAAAAGTTGTTTATTGTGCGACTACAATTATTTGTAAGATTTTAAATGAACCTCAACTGCAGAGAAGTTTTAAATGTAATAAAAAATAAAAATCTAATGTAACAAAAAAATAAAAATCGTAATCATATTTTCATATCGCAAGTATTTTTAGATTAACATTAACAAATAAAAACTCTTCAATCAGGATCTGACAAAATAATATGGTTTTTGTATTCACGAATCGTGCTTCGAAAAGCTGACAGCCTGACTCACACCTCAGAGGGAAATGAAACACCTGACATTGTTTATCTCCTTTCCATTTGCTGTTTGCCCACACTTGCGCAAGCACACTCATGCTTCTGCTTTGTTTAACACAACAAAACCGGAGTACTGTTTTCAACCTCTCTCGGCGTTTGTATTCATTTCAGCAGTTCTGGTTGAAAAGGTTGAACTCGTAAATCGCTACTTCAGAAATCTGTTTGAACAGCTGATCCGGATTTCGGGCGACGTTGTGAAGTGTCCGAATCATGACAATTGTAAACTCGGCAGCAGAAGAATGTGGAGTGAGGGAATTCAGAGTTGCGGTTACAGTGTTTTGGTTTCTTTGCATTCAAACATCGCTGCGCAAGCGAATATTAATGATAATGTTATAAATCATCGTTTGGTAGACTAAATAAACTTTTCATAGGATTAATATTTGTATTAATATTAATTTATGTTATGTGTTTTAAGTAATTTATATATTTTTTAAAACTTTTATTTTATTCATAATATTTTGCAATAAATTTTATATTGTTTTTTTCATTCACTATTGTCAGCTGTGCTTATTTATGTGTGCAGAAGAAGAATTAGTTAAAAAAATATTCCGTTTTTGCTCAAAATAGGATTCCATTTTCATTTTGTACTCCATTACAGACATTTAAATCAATTATCATAATCTTTATCGCTGCAATAGCCCCATGATGGGCCAAGACCGTCTGTTTACTGGCAGATTACGAAACATGAGATTACAATTATTTTTAAGATTTTAAATGATCCCAGACTGCAAAAAGTTTGCGAGCCACGGCTCCAATGTAATAAAAAAATGAAAATGGTAATCAGACTTTCATATCTCAAATATTTTTAGATTAGCATTAACAAATAAAAACTCTTCAATCAGTATCTGATAAAGTAATTTTTTTTATATGAACATAGTTTTTCTATTCACGAATCGTGCTCCGAAAAGCTGCCAGCCTGACTCACACATCAGAGGGAAACGAAACACCTGACATTGTTTATCTCCTTTTCCATTTGCTGTTTGCGCACACTTACGCATACCTCTGCTTTGTTTAACAAAACAAAACCCGAAGCACCGTTTTCAACCTCTCTTCGGCGTTTGTGTTCGTTTCAGCGGTTCTGGTTGAAAAGGATAAACTTGTAAATCGCTGCTTCTTGAAATCTGTTTGAACAGCTGTTGCGGATTTGTGCGATGTTATGACGTGTCCGAATCATGACAATTGTAAACATGGCAGTGGAAGAATGTGGAGTGAGGGAATTTTAGAGCTGCGGTTACAGTGTTTTGGTTTCTTTACATTAAAACATTGCAGCGCAAGCGAATATTAATGATAATGTTAAAAATGATCGTCTGGTAGAACTAAATAAAATTAGCACAGGATTAATATTTGCTTTATTATTAATTTATTTTATTTGGTTGGAGTAATATCTTATATTTGAATGTCCTTTTTTTATTTTATGTATTTTTTTTTAATTTAATTTTATTTATAATAATTTTTTTGGAAATAAATTTTACATTTTTTTCCCCTCACTTTTTCAGCTGTTCTTATTATGTGACGCAAAAGAAGAATTAGTCACCAAATTTTCTGTTTTTTGCACAAATTTCAATACGCATTCCATTTTGATTTTGTACTTCAATTTTAGACATTTAAATCAATACACTTTCTTATTATTTATTACGTAATTTACGTAATAAGCAATGAAAATTTTTGCTAAGTAAAAAAATAATGCATTAGTTCTGTAATCTAAGAAAATAAATAATAGTATAGACACGTTTATTATTATTTTTTTTTTTTATTCAACGATTATTACACAATTAAAATTATTATTACACATTTTATAAAAAATAAATTTTTATCCTCTTATTATATTATTCTGCGTTCATTAAATTTATTAATAATAGAATTTAAATATCTAAATTATTTTTGTAACAATTAAAAATATAAAAAAAATATTATATTTAAAAATATTTAGGTTTCAAATAAATTTGCTTTGTCTAATTAATTAAAACGGTCAATAAAATTAAACTATTTTTTCCATGAATTTCAATGAGACTATTCCATCATGATTCATTAGCCCTTTAATGAATCATATAAATATCAGTAAATATTAGTCATTTTTAAAGAAATTAATTAACATTTTATCAGAATTTTTAATCCAATTTGTTTAATGTAACAATTAAACAAAATACTTGAAATTCATTAAATTCTTTCAAATTAGCAAATCTTTCAATCAAATAAATTATAATAATTAGAGAAATTATTTTTTGTGTTTTTTAACTGAATAGAAAAATGTTTTCTGTTAACAACCATTTATAACTGTAAAAATAATTACAGTTATTTAATAAATAATATAAAATAAATAATAAGTAAATAAAATGCTGAAATTCATTGGAATTCAAGAACAATTGCAATTATTTTAATAAGTGATAAAATAAATAATAAGTAAATAAATCCAAGCCAAAATAATAAATTAATTAATTAAATGAAGAATAATTAATTTATTATTAATTCTGAAGTAAATAAATTATGCTGAAATTCGTTAGAATTCTTTTAAATGAGCACATTTTTCAATCAAATCACATACAATATTTAGAGATACTTTTTCATGTATTTAAATGGAACAGAAAAATATTTTCTCTTAAAAACCATATATAATTGTAAAAATAATTGCAGTTTTCTTTATGTTACCCTTCACGTATTTAAGCTTCTCTTATTATTTTTCTTTCTTTAATTATAAGTAAACTTTGTTACAACTTCTAAAATTCCATTTGAAATACATTTTTTATGCATCTTTGTAATATTTACTTAAAACCAAATACGAATTAGAAGTATCAACTTGATATGCACACATAAAAATAAAAGAAAAATTAAGTTTGGAAACAAATATTTACAGAACGCTATTCGAAAATCCTTTGGTACGTCAAAAATAAAAAAATCGCCATTAGTTTCCTCTCTTCAAAGACATCCACCTAAAAGCACAAAATATCTTTTCCATAAAAGAACAAAAGCACACTTTTGTGCATGCATACTCAAAGAATCTGGGCGTGATAAATCGAATCACTTTGAAACAGTTGGCAGCGGAATTTGGGGAACTCAAAGGAAGTTATTTATTCTATTAGATTTCCCCTAACGGTTCACTTTTCTAGTTCAATGAGGTGTTCCCAAAGAACTCGACAATGTTGCCACCCGACCGCAACAAATGAAGATATGTGAGAGGAATGGATGGAATTTTTTTTCTTTCTCTCGCTCTTAGATAATTCACGCGCACACTAAATGATATTAAGCGAAAAGAATGCATTTCGAGGGAGAGAGGCAAGAATCTATTCGATTGAATTTCATGAGGTTGTCATATTTCGCGAGATGAAGTCTTGATACTTTATAGCTAGATTAAGTATTTTGAATCAAAGTAACACAAGGAATTATAGTTCTTATTGATTTCCGTTATGTGTTATAAAAGAGTTTGGATCTTTTCTTTCAGTATTTTTTCTTCTCTTTAAAATTAAGAGATCTAGTTTTTTTTTATGGAATCATTAGAAGACATAACTTGGCGTTGTTAGGTCATTAGAATTCTTTCAAATAAGCAAAATTTTCAATCAAATAAATTATAATAAAAATTAGACAAAATAGTTTTTCGTGTATTTTATATGGAACAGAAAAATATCTTCTATTACCACCATTTATGACTGTAAAAATAATTGCAGTTTTTTAATAAGTAATAAAATAAATAGTAAGTTAATAATTAAATTAGATAAGAATAATTAATTTATTATTAATTATGAAGTAAATAAATTACTGAAATTCATTAGAATTCTTTCAAATAAGCACATTTTTCAATCAAATCACTTACAATATTTAAAGAAAATATGTTTTTCGTGTTTTTAAATGGAGCAAAAAAATATTTCCTATTAACGACCATTTATAATTGTAAAAATAATTGCAACTATTTTTATATTACCCTTCTAATATTTAAAAGGCTTTTACTATCAATTTTCTTTCTTCAATTATAAGTTTATTTCGATTTCTAAAATTCGATTTGTAATACATTTGTATACATCTATGTTAATATTTTGAAACAAAACACGAATTAGAAACGTCAACTTGTTATGCACACACACAAAAAAAAAAAAATTAAAAATTAAATTTGAAAACAAATATTTACTCAAAACTATTCGAAAACCATTTGGTACGTCACAAATAAAATAAAAAAATCACCGTTTCTTAACTTCAAAGACATCAACCCAAAAGCACAAAGATATCTTTTCCATATAAAAAAAAAAAAAAGAAAGAAAACACTTTTGTGCATGCATACTGAAAGAATCTCTGGAGTGATAAATCGAATCCCTTTGAAACAGTTGGCAGCGAAATTTGGGGAACTCAAAGGAAGTTATTTATTCTATTAGTTTCCTCCTAACGGTTCACTTTTCTAGTTCAATGAGGTGTTCCAAAAGAACTCGACACTGTTGCCACCCGAGCGTAACAAATGAAAATATGTGAGAGGAATGGATGGAATTTTTTTCTCTCTTTTCATTCTGTGGCATTAATAGATAATTCCCGCGCACACTAAATGATATTAAGCGAAAAGAATGCATTTGGGGGGGGGGGGGGTGATTCTATTCGATTGAATTGCATGAGGTTGTCATATTTCGCGGGATGAAGTCTTGATATTTTATTGCTGGATTAAGTATTTCGAATCAAAGTAATACGAGGAATTAAAGTTGTATTGATTTTTGTTACTGTGTTATAAAACAGTTTGGATTATTTCTTTCTGGTCTTCTTTCTCTTCTTAAAAGTAGGAGATCATTAGAAGATATAACTTGACGTTGCCAGGCCATTAGAATTTTTTCAAATAAGCAAAATTTTCAATCAAATAAATAATAATAATAATTAGAGAAAATAGTTTTTTGTGTTTTTTTATATGGAACAGAAAAATATCTTCTATTAACAATCATTTATAACTGTAAAAATAATTGCAGTTTTTTAATAAGTAATAAAATAAATAATAAGTTAATAAATAAATGAAATAAGAATAATTAAGTTATTACTAATTATGAAAAATAAATTCAGTTGAAATTCATTAGAATTCTATCAAATAAGCATATTTTTCAATCAAATCACTTATGATATTTAAAGAAAATACTTTTTTCGTGTTTTTAAATGAACAAAAAATTATTTTCTATTAAACATTTATAATTGTAAAAATAATTGCAATTAATTTTATATTACCTTCCATGCATTTAAAAGGCATTTCTTGTCTTTTTCTTTCTTCAATTATAAATAAAGTTTATTTCGGGATCTAAAATTCTATTTGTAATACATTTTTATACATCCGTGTATTATTTTGAAACAAAACTCGAATTGGAAATATCAACTCACTATGCACACAAAAATAAAAGGAAAATTAAATTTGGAAACGAATATTTACAGAACTCTATTAGAAAATCTTTTAGAACGTCGAAAACAAAATAAAAAATCGCCATTAGTTTCCTCTCTTCAAAGACATCCACCCAAAAGCACAAAAATATCTTTTCCATATAAAAAAACAAAAAACACTTTTGTGCATGCATACTCAAAGAATCTGGGCGTGATAAATCGAATCACTTTGAAACAGTTGGCAGCGGAATTTGGGGAACTCAAAGGAAGTTATTTATTCTATTAGTTTTCCTCCGAACGGTTCACTTTTCTGGTTCAATGAGGTGCTGCAAAGAGCTCGACACTGTTGCCACCCGAGCGCATCAAATGAAGATATGTGAGAGGAATGGATGGAATTTTTCTCTCTCTGTGGCATTAATAGATAATTCACGCGCACACTAAATGTTATTAAGCGAAAAGAGTGCATTTCGAAGGTTCTGTTCGTTTGAACTTCATGAGGGTGTCATATTTCGCGAGATGAAGTCTTGATAGTTTAATGCTAGATTTAGGTATTTTGAATCAAAGTAATACAAGATATTAAAGTTTTATCGATTTTTGTTACTGTGTTATAAAAGAGTTAGAATTATTTCTTTCTGGTCTCTTCTATTCTTAAAATTAAGAGATTTATTTTTGTTTTATGGAATTATTAGAAGATATAACTTGACGTCGCCAGGTAATTAGAATTTTTTCAAATAAGCAAAATTTTCAATCAAATAATTTATAATAATAATTAGAGAAAATAGTTTTTCATGTCTTTTAAATGGAACAGAAAAATATCTTTTATTAACAATCATTTTATAACTGTAAAAATAATTGCTGTGTTTTAATAAGTAATAAAATAAATAAAAAGTTAATAAATAAATAAAGAAAATTTAAAGGAAATACTTTTTTGTGTTTTTATTGGAACAGAAAAATATTTTCTATTAACAACCATTTATAATTTGTAAAAATTACTTCTGTTATTTTTATATTACCCTTCAAATATTTAAAAAGCTTTTCTTATATATTTCTTTCTTCAATCATAAAGAAACTGTGTTTTGATTTCTAAAATTCCATTTGCAATACACCTATGTTAATATTTTTAAACAAAACATGAATTAGAAATATCAACTCACTATGCACATAAAAATAAAACAAAAATTAAGTTTGGGAACAAATATTTGCCGAATGCTATTCGAAACTCATTTGGTATAGTATGCCAAAAAACAAAATAGAAAATCGCCATTAGTTTCCTCTCTTCAAAGACATCCACCTAAAAGCCCAAAATATCTTTTCCATAAAAGAACAAAAGCACACTTTTGTGCATGCATACTCAAAGAATCTGGGCGTTATAAATTGAATCACTTTGAAACAGTTGGCAGCGGAATTTGGGGAACTCAAAGGAAGTTATTTATTCTATTAGTTTTCCTCCGAACGGTTCACTTTTCTGGTTCAATGAGGTGCTGCAAAAGAACTCGACACTGTTGCCACCCGAGCGCAACAAATGAAGATATGTAAGAGGAATATATG
>BPLQ01007572.1:40750-51077 GCA_021605075.1 Caerostris darwini
CCCCCCCCCCCCCCCCCCCCCCCCCCCCCCCCCCCCCTCACCCCCCTGAATCTATTCGATTAAATTTCATGAGGGTGTCATATTTCACGAGATGAAGTCTTGATACTTATTTGCTAAATTTAGGTATTTCGAATCAAAGTAATACAAGGAATTAAAGTTGAATTGATTTTCGTTACTGTGTTATAAAAGAGTTTGGATTATTTCTTTCTTCTAAAACTAAGAGATTTAATTTATTTTTTATGGAATCATTAGAAAATATAACTTGACGTTGCCAGGTTACAGAAAATTAAATATTTTTAGGGTTAGAATAATTTATTGAGAATAATTAATTCAGCAGAATTAAAGGTTTGAGATTTTTAAAAAAAAACTTGCCTTATGTGATGTACAATGTCTAAATTAAGAAAGCATTCTGATCAAAGATTTCTGAATTATTTTTTTTCATTTAATCATTTACTTTTAAGAAAAAAATAGTATTAGTTTGGAAAAATAATTTAAAACTTATCCTTTAGGTTTTATTTTACATTTTACAATGCTTTAACTGTGCAATCAGTATTTTTAAGCCATAACGCAATTTGATGACGTGAAAATCCAATGGCAATAAAAATAAGAACTTATTTTATGAAAAAAAAATGAATCAAAATTTTTTATAATTTTTAAAATGAAATAAATTTTAAAAAAATTAATTTCTTTTATATATTTTTTAAGTTCTGTCATACTATACGCATATTCATTCATCCATCAAACAATCCATTTTTAGGAAGGTATTTTGAGCCTTAATATATTTAAAAGAGAATTGTAACCGTGCTTCCTCCTACACGCTGGCAAGAGCGTCTCCTGTGGTGTTCAGGAGAAATGGTCAGTCTTTCTAAAGACTCTCACCCAAGAGGAGAACAGTGCAACTGGCTCACCCGCTGAGAAACGTTTAGTTTACAGTCTCTCAACCCGAGAGGAAATATATTTAACGCAAATCTGCTTATTAGTTGGCCTACAGACTCTCATTCGGAACGTATATTATGTATTCCGGGAAGGAAGCATGTTTGGCGCACCTTGCGCATACCCGAAGTTTCGGATTTTCTCCTAACAATTTTCTTGTCTTTTTTTTTCTTTCTTCAATTGTAAACAAACTTTATTTGGATTTTTAAAATTTCATTTATAATACATTTTTTTACATCTTTGCAATATTTACTTAAAACCAAATACGAATTAAAAGTATCAACTTGCTATGCACACACACACAAGAAAAAAAGAAAAAATTAAGTTTGAAAACAAATATTTACCGAATACTATTCGAAAATCATTCGGTACGTCAAAAATAAAATTAAAAAATCACCATTAGTTTCTAACTTCAAAGACATCAACCCAAAAGCACAAAATATCTTTTCGATATAAAAAAACAAAAGCACACTTTTGTGCATGCATACTCAAAGAATCTGGGCGTGATAAATCGAATCCCTTTGAAACAGTTGGCAGCGGAATTTGGGGAACTCAAAGGAAGTTATTTATTCTATTAGTTTCCTCTTAACGGTTCACCTTTCTAGTTCAATGAGGTGTTCGGAAGAGCTCGACACTGTTGTCACCCGAGAGCAACAAATGAAGATATGTGAGAGGAATGGATGGAATTTTTTTTCTCTCTCTCTCTTTTCTTTCTGTGGCATTAATAGATAATTCACGCGCATACTAAATGACATCAAGCGGAAAGAATGCATTTGGAAGGGAGGGGGGGGGCGCCATGGTTCTGTTCGACTGAATTTCATGAGGGTGTCATATTTCTCGGGATGAAGTCTTGATACTTTATTGCTGGATTAGGTATTTTGAATCAAAGTAATACGAGGAATTAAAGTTGTTATTGATTTTCGTTACTGTGTTATAAAAGGATTTAGATTATTTCTTTCTGGTCTTCTTTCTTCTTAAAATTAAGAGATTTAGTTTATTTTTATTTTTATTTTAGTTGCAGTTATTTTAATAAGTAATAAAATAAATAATTATTAAATAAAATGCGGAGATTCATTAGAATGCATTTAAATAAGAAAACATTTTTCAATCAAATAAATTTTAATAATTAGTGAAAATAATTTTACATGTTTTTTTAAATGAAACAGAAAATTATTTTTTATTAACACATTTTTTTAAATAACAACCATTTATAATAGTAATTGCATTTATTTTTTTATTAACTTTCACGCATTTAAAAGACATTTCTTGTCTTTTTCTTTCTTCAATTATAAACAACCTTTGTTTCGATATCTAAAATTCCATTTGTAATACATTTTTTTATACAACTCTGTAATATTTTGAAACAAAACACGAATTAGAAATATCAACTTGCAATGCAAACACACAAATACAAAAAAAATAAGTTCAGAAACAAATATTTACAGAACGCTATTCGAAAATCTTTTAGTATGTCAAAAATAAAATAAAAAATCACCAATCTTAAATGAATGACATAAATGCCATTTTTTAAAAAAATGATTAGAATGTTTCCATTTACAATTTTTAATCCAATTTGTTTAAGATAATAAATAAATAAAATATTGCAATTCAATATAATTCTTTCAAAATCTTTCAATCAAATAAATTATAATAATTAGAGTAAATATGTTTTCATGTTAAAAATGAAACAGAAAATTTTTTCTACTTAAAACCATTTATAATTGTAAAAATAATTGCAATTATCTTTTATATTACCCTTCAATAAAATAGGCTTTACATTTTAAATAGGCTTTTCTTATCTTATTTCTTTCTTCAATTATAAGCAAACTTTGTTTCGATTTCTAAAATTCCATTTGCATTTAATTTTTCACATATGTGTTACATTTTGAAACAAAACACGAATTAGAAATATCAACTTACTATGCACACACGCGAAAAAGAAGAAAAATTAAGTTTGGAAACAAATATTTACCTAACGCTATTCGAAAATCATTTTATGTCCAAAATAAAATAAAAAATCACCATTAGTTTGCTCTCTTCAAAGACATCAACTCAAAGGCACAAAGATATCTTTTCCGTAAAAAACAAAAAAACACACTTTTGTGCATGCATACTCAAAGAATCTGGGCGTGATAAATCGAATCACTTTGAAACAGTTGGCAGCGGAATTTGGGGAACTCAAAGGAAGTTATTTATTCTATTAGTTTCCTCCTAACGGTTCACTTTTCTAGTTCAGTGAGGTGTTCAGAAGAGCTCGACACTGTTGCCACCGGAGCGCAACAAATGAAAATATGTGAGAGGAATGGATGGAATTTTTCTCTCTCTGCGGCATTAATAGATAATTCACGCGCACACTAAATGATATTAAGCGGAAAGAATGCATTTAGGGGGAGGGAGGGATGATTCTATTCGATTGAATTTCATGAGGTTGTCATATTTCGCGAGATGATGTCTTGATACTTTATTGCTAGATTAAGGTATTTTGAATCAAAGTAATACGAGGAATTAAAGTTGTTATTGATTTTCGTTACTGTGTTATAAAAGGATTTAGATTATTTTTTTATGGTCTTTTTTTCTCTTCTTAAAATATTATATATTAGATATTAGTTTAATTTTTTTTATAACTTGTTGTTTCCAGGTTACAGAAAATAAAACATTTTTAGTGTTCGAATAATTCATTTAGAAAAATTAACTGTGTAGAATGAAAGGTTTGAGATTTAAAAAAAAAAAAGTTGCCTTATGTGATGTAAATAATTCCTATCCAAGAATTCAAATTAATTTTTTTTCATTTAATCATATACTTTTAAGGTAAAAAATACTATTAGTTTGAAAAATAAATTAAAAACTTATTATTTATGTTTTTTTTTCTTCATTTCACAATGTCTTAACTACTTGTACAGTCAGTATTCTTAAGCCTTGCGCAATTTGGTGACTTGAAAACCTAAATGGCAATAAAAAAATAATATTATTTAATGAAAAACAAATATTAATCATTTTTAAAAATAATTTTTGAAAGGAAATAATAAATTCAGAAAAAAATTAACTTCTGTTATATGTATATAGTTATTTATGAGTTAGAGAGCTGGACCTTAATTCAAAAACAAGAGAAGATATTGATAACCTCGGAGAGGAAGATCTTAATAGTTAATATCTGCACCCATCAAAGAGGGTGATGCTTGGAGGAGACGTTGAAATGGTGAAATTGCTTGGAGGAAAGGATATCATAAATTATACAATGTCAAGGAGAATTCAATGGCTGGGACACATAGAGAGGAAGATAGCAAAGACACAAAGAAAATTTTCAAGAGGAAGTGGCAAGACCAAAGAAAAAAAGGGAAGGCCAAGATGGATTGATGAAGTGGAAAAGGATCTGAAGAACCTTAAGATCACAAATTGGAAACCCACAGCTCGAGAAGACGACTTTAGACTAGTAGTGTTAGGGAGGCCATAGTCCAACATGGACTGTAGTGCCAGGAAGTTAAGTTTTATACATTTTTTAAGTTCTGCTATAATATACGCGTATTCATTCATCGATAAAATCATTAATTTTTGGGAAGATAAATTAAGCCATTATGTGTTGCAGAAAAAGAATTAGTATCCAAATTTTCCGTTCTTGTACAAAATAAGATTCCATTTTCATTTTTTACTCCCATTTTAGACATTTAAATCAGTCAATCATCATCATCATCATTATTATCAACAGCCTGATGGGGCCTAGGGTGGAGCCAAGCCCGTCTGCCTACTGATAAATTACGGTTTTTATTTAACAGCGTAGGATTATAAGCCCACGCCCAGCAGCAATATTAGGTCAGGACCTATGATTTAAAGTGGATTCCGAACCACTACAAACATCCATGGAACCACCGGTACTCGAACCCAAAACCTGTGGTACAGAGAGCTAGCGACTAGGCCATTCAAGCCCCACTATTATAACATATCTCAGAAATGTATATATAGTTCCCCTATAATTATATGTAGGATTTTAAATGACCTCCTAATGCAAAAAAAGGTTGAGAACCACTGTTCTAATGTAATAACAAAATAAAATTCATAATCATACTTTCAAATGGCAAATATTTTTAGAACAAATAAAAACTCTTCAATGAGGATCTGATAAAGTAATTTCCTTTTTTATATGAACAGAGTTTTTTTTTTCTATTCACGAATCGTGCTTCGAAAAGCTGACAGCCTGACTGACACATCAGAGGGAAATGAAACACCTGACATTGTTCATCAGCTTTCCATTTGCTGTTTGCCCCACACTTACGCGTACTTGTGCTTTGTTTAACAGAACAAAACCCGAAGCACGTTTTCAACTTCTCTTTGGCAAGAAAGGAAAAGAGGAAAGAGAGGGCAAGCGAGGAAGATCTTAAGAGCTAATATTTGGACTTATCAAAGAAAGTGATGCTTGGGGGAGACGTTGAAATCGTGAAATTCCTTGGAGAAAATGATATCATAAATTATATAATGTCAAGGCGGATTCAATGGCAGGGACACATAGAGAGGAAGATAGCAGAGACACAAAGAACATTTTCAAGAGGAAGTGTCAGGACCAAAGAAAAAAATCTAAGACCAAGATGGATTGATGAAGTGGAGAAGGATCTGAAGAACCTTAAGATCACAAATTGGAAGCCCAAAGCTCGAGAAGACGACTTTGGACCAGTATTGTTAGAGAGGCCCTGGCCCAACATGGACTGTACTGCCAGGAAGAACACATTAAACATTTTTTTAAGTTCTGCTATAATATATTTTTTTTTCTTTCTAATGCAGCTGGCAAACACTTAGACAGCTTGGTCTTGGATGCCTTAAGGCAAGCGCTGCACAGACGTTGCTCACTTTGCATTACCCAGGGGGAGCGTGTAACTTGAAGATAAGCCACGGACGCGGAGTAACAATGCCTCCGCAACGCTGTACGATCCTATTAGGACCGGGACCTACGGTTTAAAGTGGATTCCGAACCACCCCAAACATCCATGGCACCGCCGGGACTCGAACCCGAAACATGTGGTACCGAGTGCCAGAGTGCTAGCCACTCGGCCATTCAGGTCCCTGTTCTGCTATAATATACGCGTATTCATTCATCCATAAAACCATCCATTTTTATTAAGGTAAATTAAGCCATTATATATCTGAATCTGAATTTCATTTAAATTTTATTTGAAAGAGGATAAATTAATTTTCCAAATATCAAGAAATTTTAAAGTTTCATTCAGGATCAGAGATTTATATTGGAATCAACACTCAAAAAAGCAAAAAATCATTATTGATCATAAATTAACGATTACTACTTTATAAATATAAAAACAAAGAAGAAATCAATTAAATCAAAATACTATTTACTTGAAACTGATTTTATTAGCTAAGTTAAAACTGATTTTAATATGGTTTAACGTAATGTGTATCATATATATTTAGCATGAGAGCCTGAATGGCCGAGTGGCTAGGTTCGAGCGGGTTTCGGGTAACGGGTTCGAGTCCCGGCGGTGCCATGGATGTTTGTAGTGGTTCGGAATCCACTTAAAACCGTAGGTCCCGGTCCTAATAGGATCGCAGAGAGTTGCGGGAGCATTGTCACTTCGCGTCCGTGGGGTATCTTCAAGTTACACGCGCCCCCTGGGTAATGCAAAGTGAGTAACGTCTGTGCAGCGCTTGCCTAAAGGTATCCAAGACCAAGCTGTCTAAGTGTTTGCCAGCTGCATTAGAAAATATCTATCTATATAGTTACATATATATCTGTCTATATAAAAAATTAAAAGTTCCAACAATGTTATTCAAGGCAATAAATTACCTTTTTTCTCTTCATTATCGTCGAAAATGTTTAGAAAATAATACGAAGCATTTGAAATATTAATTAAAAATGAATATCAAATAAAATATCAAATTTATAAATTTAAAGGAATTATTATTTTCATGAATAAAATTTGTCTTGTTTTGAAATAAATTCTACTAAAATGTAACATTACTATTGAAACAAATAAGTTTATAGGGCTGTTTTTTTAATTACGTAAGTAATATTTCATGTTCATTTATTTTAAAATATTAAACTTTTAAATGTAAAAAAGAGGGAATTATGAATAGTTTAAAACGGACTTTTAAATAAGAATCTAAGTCGAAATTTCGAAATTTTACAACTCCTGTCCTATCCTGAATTGGGGTTAGCAGTGTCAAAAATGTCCACTATACGGCAGAAGACCATAGATAAACATGCTTCATAGCAGCTATGTAAAGATGGCTGACCTGCTTAAGAAATGAACCACAAAAAAAAAAACCTCCCTTTAAAAGATTTTTGAAAATTGTAAATGTAAAATCTATAGGTGTAAAGAATTGAATGAAAGTGCAATAGGATGCCGTATGTTCGTCACTGCAAAAGGCTGTAAGCCGAATTAAATATCAAAGAATGGTGTTATATCCGCTAAAGATGTTACGCAACTTGATCAAAAACATCGAATCGTAACCCCACAATTCAATATATGTGGTTGAAAAATCTACAAATGTGCGGCTTTAGTAGCTTAAAAAGTTACACAGGCCTGAATTGGCCGAATGACTAGCGCTCTGGCACTCGGTGCCATAGGTTTCGGGTTCGCGTTCTGGCGGTGCCATGGATATTTGTAGTGGTATACACTTTAAACCGTAGGTCCCGGTCTAATATGACTGTAGAGCGTCACAGAGTCCAATCAGCCTTCTTCTCACGCACATTATCCCAAACTGTAAAGGGGAAACCTAAATCTAGGCTCAGTGATGTGGTGTTGTAGTAGTAGTAGTCATATTAGACAAGAATCTACGGTTTAAGGTGGATTCCAAACCGAGGACTGACTACGCAACCCCGTAAAATATCTGTGCCATGGAGGCAAGTCAGACTTCTACCTACGGATGATCCATTACATCAGAAGCTGACTCCTTCCCCTTCAACGTTGAGACCACACGGTTTCGTGGGCTTGATCTAGATGTCTACCAAGTAGGATGAGGAACAACAACAACAACAAAAGTTACATAAATTATTCATGATTGATTGCACAATATTTTTTTCCAGAAAACTCCAGGTAATTTGTTCTAGTCCTTCTAATTTTCTCAATTAAATATATATTGAAAACCGGTTTGTCATTTGACTGACTACTTATGAATCTCACAAAGCATTTATTCAATTCTAAACCAAAGACATAATAAACCACACAATAACCACAACCACCAACTATTTTGAACTCTAGAATTCAATTTATTGCTTTGGGGCGATAAACAACGGTTAATACCCCCTTCTCGAAGCCAAATTCCATTCCGCCCAACATTTCAGCGTTGGCTTCATCGGGCATCCATTCCTGCACAACTCGCCAATTACACTGTGAACGAGGTTGGAGTTTGCGTCAACCTCTTTTGCCTCATCTGTTTTAACCGGAGAATGTTTGCCATCATTCAATAAGTCTCTCTCTTGCTCTCATTGCAACCCGTATTCGTGTACTGTCTGCTCGTGGCAGCATGGAACTGTTGCCAAACTCCAGGGATAAATATCCATCTGCGCCATTGATTATGGGAATCCTTTTGAGGCAGTTCCCGAGATATAGTATGCATTAATAAGTATTCCTGTCACTGGTATACGGGAAATATCTTTTCCAGGCTTGTATAATGGGCGAGTCAGTGCCTGTCGTTTAGAAAAAAAAGGTGATTTCTTGTGTTTTTTCGGATAAATCTGAGCGAAATTTATTTGGGAATGGGAATTGCAAAAATAAAATAATAATAATAATAAAAGAAAGAAGGAATTGGGATTTTATTTTACTTTAGTTAAAAGGAAAGCTTTTGTTTGTAAAAAGTATTTTTGTTGTTGTGGTTCTTACAATCTTTTAAAAATGTTCGTTTTTATTTTTTATTTTTAAAAAGAGTTAAGTCAAATTTTTAGAAATAGAAAGAAATTTTATTGAAAAAAATGAATGCCGCTACTTCTATTTATTTTTTTCTGCTTATTTTTTGCATTTACTTTTTATTTTAAATGCAAAAAAATAATAAATAAATAAAAATACAAGAGTGGGAAAGTTATTTCTAAACATTAATTTTTTCCTTCTTATTCTATTACGATAGGAAGAAAAACAGCAATAATCGATAATATTTAGTAAATTAATTCTTTTTTAAGATAAATAAATACATTAAAGGAGACCTGATGATTCAGTAAATAGCTCTCAGTTCCACACGTTTCAGGCTCGAGTCCCCGCGGTACCATGGATGTTCGTATTCCACTTTAAGCCGTAGGTCCCAGTCTAATATGACTGTGGAGCGTTCAGGAATGGCTCACAACCCTACATCCATAAAAAGTCAGCGTCACGGAGCCAAGTCACATTTCTACCTATGGGTGTTCTACCACAACAGCAGCTGCCCAATTCTCCCTTCAACGCTGAGACCAAAGTGGTTCGTGGGCTTGGTTTAGATTTCTAGCAAGTGAGATAAGAAATAACAACAACAAAAGTTACATAAATTAATCATGATTGATTGCTCAATAAACCACAATATTGTTTTCCAGAAACCTCCGGGCAACTTGTTCTTGTCCTTCTAATTTTCTCAATAAAATACATCTAAAATCGGTTTTCATTTGACTGACTACTCCTGTATCTCATAAAACTTTTATTCATTTCCAAAACAAAGATGTAATAAATCATGCTATGAACACCAATCCTTCCACATACAGCAACCACCAGCTATTTTGAACTCCAGAATGCAATTTATTGCTTTGAGGCGATAAACAACGACAAATACCCCCTTCTTGAAGCCAAATTCCATTCCGTCCAACATTACAGCGCTGGCTTCATCGGGCATCCATTCCTGCACAACTCGCCAATTACTTTGTAAACGAGGTTGGAGTTCGCGTCAACCTCTTTTGCCTCCTCTGTATTAATCGGAGAATGTTTGCCATCATTCAATAAATTCTCTCTCATGTTCTAGTATTGCAACCCGTATCGGTGTACTCTCTACTCGTAGCAGCATGAAACTGTTGCCAAACTCCAGGGATAAATATCCATGTGCGGCATTGATTATGGGAATCCCTTGCGAGGCAGCTCCCGAGAAATAGTGTGCATTCATAAGTATTCCTGTCACTGGTATACGGGAAATATCTTTTCCAGGCTTATATAATGGGTGAGTCAGTGACTGTCGTTTAGACAAAAAAGAGGTGATTTCTTATGTTTTTCTGGATAAATCTGATGGGAATTTATTTGGGAATGCGAATTGTAAAAATAAAATAAAAATAATAATAAAGGAATGAAAGAATTGCGTTTTTTTTTCTCTTTCGTTAAAAGGAAAACTTTTGTTTGTAAAAAGTATTTTTGTTGTTGCTAAAATCTTTTAAAGATGTTCGGTTTTCTTTTTTACTTAATAGTTAAGCCAAATTTTTAGAAATACGAAGATATTTTGTTAA
>BPLQ01007573.1:0-48891 GCA_021605075.1 Caerostris darwini
CCGTTTCCGTCCTTAAACCGGATGCTTATCTTTCCACCAAAAATATATATATATATATATAAGCAATACGTATGAGCCTACTTTATATGTACTGTATATATGATAAACAAACTGACTGACAAAAAAAAGAAGCTCCATATGTACAAAACTGTTTCACCTTTTACGAAGACGGTGATAAATTTAAGATATCATATTTTGGTTTGTGCATAATCGTGTTCTTTTTTTTTCTTCAGAATATTCAAAATAATTCTCAAAAATGAACATGTAGATTTTTTTCCTCTATAAATACTTGACTCTGAAGGTTCCGCACCCCCTTCCGTGATAGATATAACCCATTCCTTTTTAACAATTATTCCTCATAAAATAGATTTTTAAAAAATTTAATCTTAACATCTCCATAAATATTCGCACAAGAATAAAAGAAGCACTCTTTAACACTCTCGCAATTACGATGTTCTTCTCACACGTAACAAAACAAGTTCCCCTGCAAGGTGAAACGATAATCAGACGTGAGTGCGTAATTCTTTTCCAGAGATTTCGAGTGATTGGTTCTCTTTTGCGCAACCTGCGTAATCATGTTATTTCCCCACCGGGTTGTATTTAAGCCGATTTAAACCCTCTAAAAGGGGAAAGAGTACTCCCCGCCAGGAGATTAAATTGTTGGCTCCAAGACTTTAAGAAAGTTCCTCCTGGAAAATAATTAGGAGTTGTTGGATGGCTTATTTAGCCGTGGAAATCGAGATGTCCGTTTGAAGCTACTCGATAATGATACATTTTATGACGTGTTTTTATTTTAATGAACATTTTCAAACGTTTAAAAAGTGCAAGTGTTTTTAGATATGACAAATATTACGAGATGTATTTCCAGATGAAGTTCAGATGATTATATAAAAAAATTAATAATGATTTTCGACTAGACAATTAAGACAAACTGATTCGACTGGGATATAGGTAATATAGGTAATTTCGGTTAGGTTTTAATTTTAATAAATATATTTCTAATTTTAAGCTTTAAAATGTTTAATAACATTACATCAAATGAAAAAAATTCCACAATAATTATAAGACTTTTTTCTTTTTCAAAATTGCTCTTCATCACTTATGTCTGGCTAGCAAACAACTAATTAGTCCATTTCCGTCTTTACACTGGATGTTTATTTTTCCACCAAATAAATGACTTTGTAACTAGATTTAATCATTTTCCACAAAATAATAATCATTCATGTGTAAGCATTTCTAATTTCATGGGACGATCATTTGCATGTATATACAGGGTGATTGTAATTAAAGTCTCAGTTTCAAAATGCTGTAAAAAAAGAATCTCTCCTCACAATGAGTTCAAATTTGAACAGAAGATATTTGCAGAAACGGGAAACGGTATGGCATCAAAAAATGTTCCGCCGATTTTTCTCATCCAATTTGGTATGACTTTGTTCTGGTTGGCTTTCAATTAACGGCGGATGGGTTTACCATCAATGGTGTCACAACTGTTGAATGACTTGGAAGTAATTTATTCAGTCAAAAAAACGAAACAATCAAGTATATTTACACTACAGTGGGTGTAATATGCAGCTCATGCTATTACACCCTCTGCAATTTACCAAGTTGTAATTTCAAAATATCAGTGTCATCTGCATACAAATCAGCATACACATCAGCATCTGCATACACATCAACATCTGTCATACACAAGTCGATTATACTGAAATGACAATTATGTGCGCAAACGGTAAATGTCTGCTACTGCGCAACCTTGATATGATCAGTGATGCCATTCAATATTTTTAAATAATTATCATTTTTTTTTTTTTTTTTTTTAATGCATTTTGCATATTTCATTTTGAATGCAAGAATTAATTTTTTCCTGTTTGATTTCAAAGAAAAATAAATTGGAAGATATTAGAATATTTGTGTGTACTTGTTTTTTTTTAATGTTCTTTTTAAATGGTTTTTTTAAATGTTTTAAATTTCTGACATCTTCTATTATTTTAATTAAAAAAATTCATTAATATGCCATTAAATTATTTACTACAAAATCATTCAAAAATGAAATCCAAGAACTGTGATATAGACAATTTAAAAAAATATTCCAATTAAAATTGTACTAAATAATAATAACAAATTATCGCCAAATAGCTAATCACACATGAAAATTGCTATTTTTTTTCTGCATTTACTACTAAGATACTGTTATTAATTTTTGGAATTAGGAATTTAGGGATAAGAAATTATTAGGAATGAAGTTAATTATGTCTTTCCATAATTAACGTATTAGGAATATTAAGATAGGATAGATTATATATCAGGAATTTTGTTATTAATATAGAGTCTTTCCTATCTGATATTAGGAATTTTTAAGTTTTCAGAATTATAAGTATTTTTCATAATGATGGATAAACACATGATAATATCTTATTGTTAAAAAAATAGAATATTTCAAAATTAATATTTCTGAATGTAAAAAAAAAATTCATTCACAATTTAACAAAAAATATCGTATTAGTTCATATATTTCAACTGCCCTAACTCAGTTATATTTTAGTAATTAATGTTTTACAAGATTTATTTGCACATTTTCTTTTATTTCACATAATTTCTTTTTAAAGAAGGAATTTTTTTAATAATTAAATAAATAAGAAATAGTATAAAAATATTTAAATTCTAATTTACTTAAAGAAATTAATATATTTTAATCAATTAAAAAGAGCATTTTTTTTTCTACTGTGGAAACTAAATAAAAATAATAATAATAAAAAAAGACCAAGTAATAATATCAAAGAAATTTTCTTTCACCTTAATTAATCATTATTCTAAAAACTGGAAAAGCTATTAATAATTGATTAGAGTGGCAAAATTAAATTTTTTTTTAGATTCAAAATTTTTCCTTAAACATCATTAATTTTAGCTTGTAAAAAGGCTGATATAGGGTTGTTTATCATTTTTTGACATGATCGCACCTATATTTTAGAAGAAAATAAAGGTTAAAAGTGACGGAAAGACATGATTAATATATTTTTTTCTGAATTATCTATTTTTTCTAATATTTACTCGAATTCTTATCATAATAAAATATATTATTAAGAAAAGTATTAAATTAATCTCTCTTTCGGTCTAATAAAACATTGAATTAATATATTAAGGTAACGGCAATTTGAATTTTAAATGTCTGTTCTAAGTAATGTTATATCTGTGAATTCATTATGGTTTTAAAGATTTATTTGCACATATTTTTTTTATTTCCTATAATTTAAAAAAAAAAAGAAATTTTCAATTCTTTAAATATTTAAATTCTAATTTATTTAAGAAAATTAATGCATTTCCATGATTTTTATAACTATGACTTTTGAATATGAATGATAATTATGATATATATGAATCATGATTATATATGACTTTGATATTTAAATTTTAAATTAGAGTGGCAAAATTGTCTGCTCTAACGTCTAAAAAATATCTGTTAAATGTCTGTTCTAAGTACATCATTAATTTCAGCTTGTAAAAAAGCCTGATATAAGATTGTTTATCATTTTTGAATGATCGCACCTATATATAGAAGAAAATAATGGTTAAAAGTCATGGAAAGACATATTAACAGGTGGGCTGAAATGTTCGTAGGCTGACAGATGGCTCTACTAGTATTAAATCCATATGAATTTTAGTTAGCTTTAACCTCCAAAGGTCACGTGTATAAATTTGACAGCTGTTGTACTGTTAATATGTAAGTTATAGCATTTTTAGTGAAGTTATAGCATTTTTAGTGTTCATCACGTGCAGTCCACTCGGCTGACTGTCGATTGAAATCCGGTGTGAAATGATGGAGCCATATTTCATCCATTGTCACATATCGACGCAAAAATTCGGGTTTATTACAATTGAACAACTCCAAACACTGCTTAGAATCATCCATTCATTGTTGTTTTGGGTCGATTGTGAGCTCGCGCGGCACCCACTTTGAACAGAGCTTTCGCATATTCAAATATTCATTCACGATATGTCCAACACGTTCCTTTGATATCTTTAGGTCTCAGCTATCTCAATCAACTACACTTTACGGTTATCAGAAATTATTTTGGGGACTTTTTTGATGTTTTCGTCTGTAACAGCCTCTTTGGGGCGTCCATATTGTCCTCGGTGCTCATTTCGCCTCGTTTAAATTTAGCAAACCACTTCTCTACAGTTGATTTTCCTGGTGCAAAGTCCGAATAATGTTTATCCAGCCAAGCCTTGGCTTCAATAGTATTTTTTTCGCCAAAAAGCAATGCTTTAATAAACACACGAAATTCGTTTTTATCCATTTTTTCAAACTAACAAAAGTTGCTTCACTAAAAATGCTATAACTCACATACTAATAGTGCAACAGTTGTCAAATTTATACACGTGTCTTTTGTAGGTTAGGGCTAACTAAAAGTCATATGGATTTAATACTAGTGGCACCATCTATGTATCAGCCTACGAACCTTTCAGCCTACTTGTTAAGGCTGAAGAGTGCGACAGCCTCAGCGCGGTCCAGGTGCATAGGAATACGACCACTAATGTCAAGGCATTTCCACTTTTTATTGCCGCTCAAGTTATTGAAGATTTTCCTGGTGAAATTGTCTACGGCATCAAAATTGTTAAAGATTCATTCTTCATCTGATTATTCATTCTTACGTTTGCACAGTTGCGACTTATCCAACAGGCGGATATTGCCATATCGTACAGAGTTAAGTTTGTGAATCATTTCCTCTTTTAAGAGACTATTGTACGTATGGATTGGCAGCATGTCCTCTAGACTTGAACATGTCTCTTACTACTGTGTTCAAAAAGTAAGACCAGTTTTCAATTTAAAATTCCCGGGGCTTATGGAATTTTATTATTCTTCATTTTTAGGTTGCTGGCACTGTACTTGACATCTGTGGGAAATTGGATGTCAAAATATTCATTAGTACTTGAGTTACGCTCGGCTTTGTGACACGCTAAAACTGATTCCTGGCGATTATTGTAATGGCTGTATTCATAGAGCAAAGAACTTGCATTCAATTTTGCTTGCAGAAGCGTATAGAATGTTGCGAAAGGCATTTGGTGAGCATTCCTATATCGGAAAGAAATGTTTACAAGTGGTATAAACAATTCAAATAATGCAGAGAACGCGTTGAAAACGAAGAGCTCTCTGTCTCTCCCGAAGACTGGTATACCCTCGACCTCAACCGACGAAGCTCACGTCCAAAGAATTAAAGATTTGGTGCTTAAAAACCGTCGATTTACAATTAGAGACCTTGCTGATGATGTTGGAATTTCAAACGGATCGTCAATTCCATTTTGGGCCTCAAATGCGTCAAATCTCGATGGGTACCGAAAATACTGAATGCATCGGGTCACACTGAATTGATTCTTTGTGACTTTTTCGTCAAAAATGAAACACATATCTTTCCACAATAACCGTATTCACATCGTGCGACTTCTGATTATTCCTTAAACTCAAACCTCCGGGGACACCGTTTTGAGTCCATTGAAGAGATTGAATGTGAAGCGCCGCTCGTTTTGAAGACCATCCCTGCCGATGACTTTTTAGCATGCATTGAGGATTGGAAAACAGTTGGCATAAGTGCATTGCGGAGGAGATTAATTTGACGGCGATGAATTTATTTTGGAAGAATAAATCAAGAGTTTTTGAAAAAAATAATTGGTCTCACTTTTTAGTACGTGTAACATTTCTCCTGAAATTCTTCTGGGCTGCCTTCCTACTTAGATTTGAATTTTTTTCTGACTGGTTTAACAAAGGCCCGTTAACTGGAGCTTGAATTAGAATGTTAGAATTGTTCCTACTGCAAAACAAAGCCTATCGCTTATTGAATGCAAATCTTTTTTGTGTATGTTTTCACCTTCTGTTGCCCATTTTAAGACCGAAAAAGAATACCTATTGTTTTTCTATCATATCTCATTTGTGAAGCACATGTTTGATCAATAATTGCGCCGAAATTCCTTAAATTTCATTGAATAGAAACTTCATAATCATAATTTTTCTTAATTGTTTTGGAAAACAATTATTAAGCTATGAATAATTAACTGAATAATACAAAATTAAACGAAATAACACTAAGCACTTTAGACGAAAACACATTTGTTTTATTCCTTCCGAAAATGCTAATTAATGAGCATAAAAAAGTAAACAATTTTCTAAATTTAAATTACAGCCTTTCATACTATAGAATCTGATGTAGTGTAAATATAGATAAACAGAAATGAACAAAAATGAACAAATATTGTTATGAATGCTCATCTTTGTCAAAAATAATCAAAACTAAAAGAGATTTCCATTCAGAATTTTTCTAATTTTTATTTTATCTTCCGTACACAAAATAGAAAACTTGTTTAATCAAAAAGCTATATTTTTTTTTCTGTGCGTCATGCGGATTATAAATTGAATGCATTTTAATTAATACATTTTCAAGGGTAAATTTTTTTATTAATTATGTAATTGTATATAAAAGATGTATGAGTATTATTGTATGAAAGGTGAAATGTATAAATTAAAAAAAAATGTTTTTAGTTAAATCTTTCTAAAGCTGCAGTTTTATAAGAGGGCCCAGCCTTTTAAATTAGGGTCTCATCATTATCATTATCATTAGCTTATACGCGGCTCGTGGCTGCGTGGCAACGTACGCCACTGGTGAGCATTAGAGCTGAGGTTCAATTCTCTGGTGGCTTTGCTGTTGACAACGTTTCATAAAAGGAGGAAACTCGATGATGTTTGTGAGGTTCAGCATCATTCCTCGTGAGTCATCAGACTACCTGGGAGTGTTCTGGGTTTTCACCCATATGATACGAAAATGCGGAGTATTTCCCCATATAAATCCCCCTGGAAGGCACTGCCCTTCTTCCTCAGCTTTACGGAGCCAAGTACGACTTCTACCTACTGGTGCCCTATCACAACAAAAAACTGCCTACTTTACCTCTATTCATGAGAAAAATATGAGTGAGTCCCGTATTTTTGACCAGCAGTTCAGGACACTGAGGATTAGATACAGCAACCATTATCTTTGTTTGAAGTCTGGTAAGCGAATTGAGTAGAAAGTTCCCTTGTTTACGTCAGTCATGAACACGATTTATCTGTAGCTCATAAAATTCTTTTGTTGGGCTCGAAGAAAAGGGGTGTTGGTTTGAACTCCAAAATATTAAGCGGCTGATGGCTAATTATCCAGCGTTCTGACCGTTGGTACCACAGGCTTCAGGTTGAATCCTGGTGGTGGCATTGTTGTTTATGAGTGGTTCGGGATCCACTTTAAGTCCCTGTCTAATTAGCCCAAAGTGTGCGCAAAATGACCGTAGAGCGATAAACCAAACCAAAATAGTACTCTTTATTCCTACAAAATTAAGAACCAACGTTGACACTTAAAAGTGGTGATTTTTTCAAGTAATCAACAAGCCTTACGAGCAATTAATCAATCGGATCAAAAAAGCAAATAATGGAGCAATGAATATTTTGAAACTGCACTTTTGAAAACAAGAAAAAAATAATTTCGGTATAAATATTCATTATAACTTATTTCTTTTTGAAAGAAAAATAATTAAATTTAAAAAAGTAAAAGTGCATTTAATCACTTTTTAATATTTCGTAAACAACATTTATTATTTTTTTTTAATGTTTAGAAGTTTTTTAATTAGGTGGACACAAATATCCATCGAAAGTTTTTTTGATGCGGTAATTTATTAAAACTTCTAGAAAAGAAAGTTCATAGAACCAATAAAATAAAATCTTACTCTTTCAAAAAAAAAAAAAAAAAAAAAAAAAAAAAGTCATCATTTACTTCCACGTTCAAAACAATTTTTCTTTAAAAAAAAAATAAAATTAAATGCATCAGTTTTTTAATTAAGTGATGAGCAACAACAACAAAAAATGCTAAGCAAGATTTCTGTGCAAGACAGAAAAAAAAAAGATTTTTAATTTGGGATCTTAAGGTCTTTGAAAACTCAGTTAAAACAGATGCGATTCAAAAGTAAAAGTAATTATTAAGTCATATAAATCTTGTTTAAATAACGCTAAGTTTTGATGAATGAAAAATCAATTGATTTTTTTAAACGAAATAAATAATAAAAAAATTAATGTTTTGCTTTTTTTTATAATTATTAATTAATTATTTCCCCCTTAAATTGAATTTTTTATTTTTATTTTTATTAGAAGAGCTAACAGTGACCCATTGCACATAGCTAACGTGTAAGAGTGCTCAGGTTAGAATCCGTTGCTGACGTTGTAGTCACTGCTTTCAGAAATGAGCAGACTCAGTGTGTGATAACTGGAATATAAGAAGAGACCTTGAAGATTATAAATTATTTGAGACTGATTAGTCAACAAACAAATAATTAAATATTTTCTTTGGTAAAAATTATTTTTAATTAAAATTAAAATTATTATTACTCGGAGCCAAGTCAGGCTTCTATCATTGGGTGATCCATCACAACAGAAGCTGCTTCCACTTTCCCTACGCGGACTGGTAGCCAATTGGCTAGTGCTCTGGCCTTTGGTACCACAGGCTTCAGGTTCGAATCCTGGCGGTGGCGTTTATGTTTGTGAGTGGTCCGGAATCCACGTTAAAACAGTAGATCCCAGTGTAATTAACCCAAAAGTGTGCAAAAAATGAGTGTAGAGCGTCAAGCATAATCTAACTACGGATATTCCATCACAACCGAAGCTGCATGCCTTCACTTCCATCCATGAGTAAATTACTCATGCGATGTCCGTCCCGTAGTGCAGGACAGTGAATATTCGTCGCAACAATTATTTTAATTTATACACTTAGTAGCTTTTATAGTTTTTATTTTGCAAAGACGTCTCGGCGTTGGATGGTTTTAGTAGTAATATGTCCTTTTTTCTTTTGGTAAATTTAACAATGAAAAAATATTAAAAATGCTGTACTATTCTATGCTTTAAGTCATCAGTAACGTTAGTCTTATTATGAAAACTAAATTAAAATATAAAATATAGTGTGCAGGCTGGGCAATCTGATTGTAACCGTGTGTGGTGCGTTAAGATACTTGAGGCACTTGTTGGAGAATTCACAGCAATATTTACATACAATATTTATATCATACACTGTTTAACGCATAGATTCGTGGAAGGACTCTACTTCTAAGCCGAAATCACCATAATCGGCTTCACGCAGGGTGCGCGAAATATACTTCTTTTCCGGCTAACTTAAGCACTGGGATGAGCTAAATATATTTCCTCTCGGGATGAGGGACCATAAACTAAACTTTTCTCAGCGGGACAGCATTTTGGTCTGTATTTACTCTCAGGTGAGAGTCTCGTGGCCGAATGACCGTTCCTCCTTGATGCTAAAAAAAGGGCATTCCTTCCAGTGTGTAGTAAAAAGCATGACTACAAAAATTCTTTAAAAAATTCGAGATTAAAAGAAATCAAATCAATAATTTAAAAAACATATGCTTTTCTATCTCAACAGTGCTATCAAAAAACAATTAAAATTTGTATAATTAAAAATAGCATTTCTCATCATCATTACTAGTTTGTCACAGTCAGCAAACAATAACAGAAATGACACACATAAAATTCTAATTAATCTATTATGCAAAAAAATGTGTAAAACAAAAATAAACTTAATGAAAAATTTACCTTAGAAAAAGAAATTGAAGCTCGTAGTATACTTCTTAAAAATTAGTAGGTCGCAATTATTTTTTAAATTAAAATTTTTCTTTTTAAAGCCCGCATATATATATAGTTTATATATACTATAATATGAATTCTAAATTATTTAAAATATAAATAGTTTTTTTTCAATTATCGCACAAGATGAAAGTAGAAGATTTTGGAATAAATTCAAAAGTCTTAAGTTCATAATGAAAAAGTGTGCATTTTATATAGTTAAAAATAAAAAATTAAGAATTTATTTGAGAATTTTAGGCTAACGGAATTAATAATAAATAATACTGAATCTCTCGATATAAAAGTTTTAAGAAGAATAAAAATGTATACACATATAAGAAAACACACGCACTCTTGCTTTTTAACTAAATATAATATAGGTTGCAATTTTTGAGAAAATTTGAAAAAAAAATAACAATTTCATTTTAATTATAATTTTCTTTTTGAAAAGTTTCTTATTTTCTAAATAATTTCGAACAACTTCGTTTATAGTCATGTAATCAATAACACAACAATACAAATTTGTGGCATTTCACAAAAATGTTATTATTAATAAATTTTGTTTTTTCTTATCCCACTTGGTAGATAGCAACATCTAGACCAAATCGAAGAACGCGTGTGGTCTTCGGTACCCTGAAAGATTTCTGGAAAGAGGTTTCTGTTGGGATAGAGCACCCTTAGGTAGAAGTCTGATTTGACTCTGTGACGCTGAAGAAGGAGGGCAGTTCCTCCCAGGAGGACTTTTATGGACGAACGACCCTTCACTTGCGCATCGTATGGTAGAAAACGCAAAAAATTCCCGCCAGGTAATCCGACTAATGTGGCAAGATGCTGACCATCACAAACATCATCAAGGTCCTCGTGTTTTGAAATTGTATCCACAACAAAGCCGCCAGTGGATTGAACCTTCTTCCTAATACTCACCAGCGGCGCGCGTTGCCACTGAGCCACGAATCGGGCATTAATTAGTTATTTATATATGCATATTATTATTATTATTCTTTTACACACACATATACACATACGCATACATATACATACATATACACACATATATATACGCATACACATAACACATATACACATATACATATATACATACACATACACTCAAGAGCCAAAACATTATGACCACCCCTACATTTTGCAATGAACTCGCCTGGATGACGTGGAAGGCACGTGATCAGGTGGAAGTGGTATTTAACTGCTGCTGGAGAGTCTGAAGAATCATTCTTTCACTTACTTTTATGTGTGATGGGAAAGGCTGCGGATCTAAGCGACTTTGATAGAGGGCAGATTGTAATGGCTCGAAGGCTCGGAACAAGTAGTTCCGAAACTGCAAGACTCGTGGGTTGTTCGCGATCTACAGTTGTTAGTACTTATGCAAAGTGGATGAATGACGGCGAAACCAGCAGAAGACGACATGGTGTTGGACGTCCACACGCTATCATAGAAAAAGGTCGTCGGAGACTGTCTCGCATGGTAAAGTAAAACCGGAGCCAGACAGTGGCTCAGCTGACAGTCCAATACAATGCAGGGTCAAGTAGAATAGTATCGGAGCACACTGTTCAGCGGACACTGTTGGATATGGGGCTACGCAGCAAACGTCCCACTCGTGTGCCTTTGCTGACCAAGCGTCATCGCCAACTGCGCTTGCGCTGGGCCCGAGAACATAGGGACTGGTCCATGGATCAGTGGGATAGAGTTGCCTGGTCAGATGAATCATGGTTTGTCAATCATCACGCCGATGGCCGTGTCAGGATACGCCATCTTCCAGGCGAACAGTTGCTCCTTCAATGTACAGTAGGTACTACAAAGGGATATTCATTTGGAATGGCCATCCGAGAGTAATTAGCGCCAAACAGGCCATAACAGGGCTCATTTGTCAGCAAAGTATGTGTCGCATTCTTTGCCAAAAGTTGTTGGCTTGGAATCTTACCTTATGAGCCTTTGTTTTGCGTGGGATTTATCGGCGATGCCACCAAAGGGAAATAGTCATTAGAGCCTTTGGAAGATTCGCTTTAAATTCGTAATTAAGGTTGGATTAAAGGGAAACACGGATTTGTTTTGTCGATGCCGCTAACTAATTAGCGTAATTCTTGTTAAAGAGATTTGTTATTAGGTGCTGCAATATTTTGTTTTTTGGTTTCATTGATATTTGTTGCAGGTTAAATCACTTTTATATTTCTTTAGGCTTGTGATGAATAAAATATTCTGTAGTTTGGAAAACCTTTGATAATTTAGTTTTATAGAACTATTTAAAGTGTGATGAGCGATTAGCGTTCAGGGAGACAGGGTTTGGGCTCGAGTCCCATGGGGCACAGGATGTTTGTAGCGGTTCGGAATCAACGTTAAACCGTAGGTCCCAGTCTAATATGACTGTAGATAATTGGGCTCAGGGCTGACAACCTTACACTATAAAAAGACCTACCTCCCCTTCCATCTCCAGTTTCGAAATCTACCAGCAGGCAGACGGCCTTGGTGCCAGCTCTAATGCCAGGGTATTAGTTTGTTATTCTATGTTAGTTTGTTTGTTATTATAATATGGTATATAATAAGCAATATCTTTTTTTATAAATATATTGGGGATCAAGCTGTGAATGGCGTGAACAGTTACTTGATTGGTAGAGGTGGAAGTGATGCTTTTCAAGAAAACTTTCTTCAGAAACTGTCCCACATTTTCGTGTCTGTTCGTATAAGGCATTCTCTGTAATTCGATCTGTCATATGCAACCCTCAAAACAGGCTGCTGGCTATCATTGTAATGGTATTCAGAGACATAGTACAATTATTCGTCTTTCTTTGGAAAGAAGTAATTAATAGATAAATTCTTCTCTAGTCTTAAATTTTTCTTCAAGTTAGCTGAGTTTGTTACTCTAATTTGTTTTTGATCTTCTTATCGTAGGGATTCCTTTATAAGCTAATTACACTGAAGTGACAAAAGTCATGGGATACCTCTTAATATCGTGTCGGCCCTCCTTTCGCCCCGGCGAAGTGCAGCAACACGACGTGGCATGGACTCAACAAGTCGTTGGAAGTCTTCTGCAGGAATATTGAGCCATGCTGTCTCGATAGACGTCCATAATTGTGAAAGCGTTGAGGGTGCAGGATTTTGGGTACGAACAGACGAACCAATCTCGAACAGTTGTGGCCCGGTGACATGGCGCATTGCCATCCATAAAAATCCCATCGTTGTTTGGGTACATGAAGTCCATGAATGGCTGCAAGTGATCTCCAAGTAACTGAACATAAGCATTTCCAGTCAATGTTCGGTCCAGTCGCACCAGAGGACCAAGTCCATGCCATGAAAAAACAGCCACACCATTACGGAGCCACTACCAGCTTGAACAGTGCCTTGCTGACAGTTTGGGTCCATGGCATCGTGGGGTCTGCGCCACACTCGAACCCTACGATCGGCTCTTACCAACTGAAATCGTGACTCATCGGACCAGGCCACGGTTTTCCATTCATCTAGGGACCAACCGATATGCTCACGTGCCCACGAGAGTCGCTGCAAGCGATGTCGTTCTGTCATTGATTTCTGCGGTTATTTGACGCAGTGTTGCTTGTCTGTTAGAATTTACGACTCTTTGCAGACGTCGCCGGTCTCGGTCGTTAAGTGCAGGCGGTCGACCACTGCGCTGTCCATGGTGGGATGTTATGCCTGAAATTTCATACTCTCGGCACACTCTTGACACAGTGGATCTGGGAATGTTGAATTCCCTAACGATTTCCGAAATGACATGACCCATGCGTTTAGCTCCAACTAACATTCCGCGTTCAAAGTCTGTTAATTCCCGTCATGCGGTCATCATCACTTCAAAACCTCTTCACATGAATAACTTGAACAGAAATGAAAGCTCTGCGAAAGCACTGCGCATTTATACCTGTTCTACGCGATGCTACTGCCATCTGAAAATTTGCATATTGATATCCCATGACATTTGTCACTTCAGTGTACTACAATAAGTTTAAACGTTATCTTTTTAAGTAGTGTGACCATGTTTTCTCAAAACAGTACTAAAATGCATGTTTGGTAACTTTGTGTATTTGCTTTGGAATATTTAAATTCGAAAGTAAATTTTGTTATTATTTATTTCTATTCTACACTGCGTAAAAAAAGTAGAAGGACACTTGATTTTGTAACAATAACCGAAAAATATTTTATTTTTACTAAAATATTTTAATAGAAACATTTTACAAATATTTTAAAAATACAATTTTAACATCAGAATTATGATATTCAAACATAAAATATTAATGGCAACAAAAATAGTTTCTCTTTTTTTGAAACTTTGTAAAAAGTAGAAGGACAGCATTATAATGAATGAAAAATAGTGATTTTAATACGGAATGATCTTCCCATTGGCCTTTATAACTTCAAATATTCTGTTTGGAAGTGAATTTTATAAAGATTGAACTTCTGTTTGACAAAAATTGTCCCACGAGTCATTCAATGCTTCTCGAAGCTGAGTTAGTGAATCAAATTGCCTTCCATCAGCATAAACTCGATGAACTAGCATTGCCCAGATGTTTTCCACTATATTAAGGTCAGGACTTTTGGCTGGCCATGGTAAAACATCCACATTATTTGCTAGGAACCAATTTTTGACTCCAGTCACGGTGTGAATGGAAGCTTCGTCTTACTGAAACTTCCCCTCTTCACCCCCCAAGTCAGAGCCATAAGGAAGAAGCTCGGAATTCAGCACTTGAATGTAGTCTGTATGTTTTTGCCTACCATTTAAGAAAGCCAGACTTGTCCTTCCTCCTTATCCAACAGCCAACCAAACCATTAAACTCTCTCCTCCCATTTGTCGTGTTGAATAGTATTCGTTTTCATTCCCCAGACAATGACAGTAGTGCTGATATTCGTCAGGACCGTCTAAGTTAAATTTCTTTTCATCGGAAAATATCACAGAAGTCCATTCTGTAGTCCAGGACATGTGCCCTTAGCCCACACTAAACGGTTATCAATGTGAGCTTGTGTCCACTTAGGATGATGTTTCAGTTTTTTGAAAATGAATTTTTTTGGTCTTTTAATATAGTTGTAAACTTCTTTGTTTCGTCACATGATTACGTCCTGCTTAATTTCTTGCCTTTGAAACACTTCCTTTGTTCTTCTTAAGCACACGAACAAGTTTTCGTTCATCAGGTGGTGTTAACTTTTTTCGGTCTACCAGTCTTCTTTTTCTTTCCATTTTTATAAGGATTTCTGATAAAGTTTGAAACTGTATTGGGGCTCACCTGCAACAATCGAGCAAACTCTCTGACACCTTTACCATCATTTTGACATGCGGAAATTTGGCCTTTTTGAAAATCGTTCAAAGGTATTCCTTTAGGCCTTTCTGATAACGGAGAAACAGCGTAACTTTTAAACAAATTAGATTTTTTTGACCGAAAAGGATAAAACAAAGTACAAAATCACTATTTAACTAAAGAACAACTCACTAAATTAAATATATTAGCAAGTGTCCTTCTACTTTTTTTACGCACCGGAAATTATATCTACTAATTTTATTATTAATATTAGTAGTAGATGTTTAATTTTTGCCTAAAATGAAAAAAAGGGTCATTAAACTAAATCTGCATAAATATCTGGTAGTTAGGAGAAAATAAGAGATATTAATTGGCAAAAAAACACTGTCCTTCTACTTTTTTTACGCAGTGTATAAACTGCATATCAATATGCTCTTTGAAATAATATTTTCAAGCGTTGATGCATTGAACGTAAACTATTTTTTTTTCTTTAATAAATCTATCAAATAAACGATGGAGAAGAAGAAGACTTAACCTGGCTGTTAAGAAATTATTTTTCCCATTTTAACTGACATACTACACCCACCTGTTTTTGTAAAAAGCGTTTCTGCAAATAAGTCAGCGGCAAACTCGATGGTTCGGGATCGAGTTAGCATCGGGAGAAAGTACCGGGGGTATTTTTTTCCACATTACTGCCGGGTAATCGTATCTGTAGTAGTGATTATTCCGGTGACGTGGGCAAAATAAATGATCCCTCTTCGGGAATGGGAATTTCAACTCATTCAATCGGTTGCGGAACATCGAAGGTGGAGGCATTCAGAAAGGGACCACAGAGGGAAGTTGTCATTTTCTCTTTAAAGCAAACTCATGTAACTACGACATTAGCTTGGAGAGATATAATTAATTGCTTATTATACTTATTGAAAAAATTTCAATTGTTAAAAACTTTTAAACTGTATGATTAGTAAGTGTGTAATGTTTCAGTGATACCTCTTTAAGCGGTCACTCCTCCCGTAAACCATGCAGCCTGGTGGCCAAGTGGCTAGCGCTGTGGCCTTTGGTATCCCAGGCTTCAGGTTCGAATCCTGGCGGTGGCATGGATGTTTGTGAGTGGTTCAGAATCCACGTTAAACTGTAGGTCCTAGTCTGTTTAGCACAAAGTGTGCACAAAATGACCGTAGAGCGACAAATCAAACCAAACCTTCCAGAAACCACGATATCCGATGGCTGTTCTGAAAATGCGTGCAAATAGCTAGAACATAAGGCTGGCTGGTGTGATTTGGTTTGGTTTGTCGCTCTACGGTCATCTTGCGCCCACAAGGACTAAACAGATCGGGGCCTACAGTTTGGATTTCGAACCACTCACAAACATCCATGCCACTGACAGGATTCGAACCTGAAGCTTGTGGTACCAAAGGTCAGAGTGCTAGCCAATTGACATAAGGCCGCACACGCCACATGGGAGAAAATTACTAAACTTGAACTCCTGACGGTGGCATGGATGTTTGTGAGGGGTTCGGAATCCACGTTAAACTGTAGGTCCCAGTTTAATTAGTCTAAAGCGTGCACTAAATGATCGTAGAGCGACAAACCAAAACCAGTAGTTAAGCGGTCACTGATTCCAGAAACCAGGATATTCGATTTTCGAACGTGTTCGAATCGTTAATAAGACTGTGTGAGGTTTCCCAATTTTCTCCCATACTTCAATGTGATGGTCAATTGACTAGCACTCTGGCTTCAGTTACGAATCCTGACGGTGGTAAGGATGTATGTTAATGATTCAAAATCCATGTTAAACATTAGTTTCCGGTCTAATTATCTGAAAGTGTGCACAAAATGACCGTAGAGCGACAGACCGAAATCAGTAGTTTAGCAGTCACTGCTTCCAGAAACCAGGATATCCGATGGCGATTCTGACAATGCGTGCAATTCGCTCGATAATAAGACTGGCTGGTGAAAGGTTTCCCAATTTTCTCTCACATGGAGGTGCTGCCTGATGGTCAATTGGCTGGCACTCCGGTCTTTGGTAACAGAGGCTTCAGATTCAAATCCTTGGCGGTGGTATGGAGGCTTATTAGTGGTTCAAAATCGACGTTAAACCAATCTGCCCACTTTGATCCGACTGTAATGGCACTGCAGACCACCTCCCATCTTGCAGTGCACTTGACGATGTCGATCACCACTGTAGCTACGAGGGGATGGCAAATCTTTGTTGAATGGCACGGCGTCTAATGGTCTATAGGCCACGGAAGGGCTGAAGAAGAAGAACTATAGGTCCCTGTCTAATTAGCTAAAAGTGTGCACAAAATGATCTTTGAGCGACAAACCAAACCCATATGGCGTGTAAATGACAGGTAGTTAATCATAAAAGTCCTCTCGAGAGAGATAATATAATCTCCCACTACCTGTAGGTGGACATGGCATACTTGTTTTGGACAAGTGGCCCACTGATATTCAACAAATAGAATTACATCCATTTCGATGATTGAAGAGCGATTTCTTTCATGGATAAGAGTTTTGATAGATTTTGTTTATTATGAGTCTAGATGATTTGATTGTTTTCTAACTTGAATGTTTCATTGTAAAATCCACTAACTGTATTAGAATCTCTAAAGAAGCATTCACAGATAGCAATAAAAGTAACATACCATTGTAAAAAATAATACCCAATGTGTTTTCTTTAAGAATTTATAATTCATATGTTGACAAAATTATTTTGTATGCATACATGGAAATATTCTTTTATTGAAAAGTTACATTGAGCGTATGCTCATATGCTGTGATTATATAAAAATTAAACACATTTGAAACATAGTTCAACTAGTTTCAAACAAGTCTCATGGCTCAGTGTTACGTGCACCTCTGGTGGGGTTTAATTCGCTGTCCGCATTGTTGTAGGCACTGGTTCAAAAACGAGGATGGCGTTTATATGTTCAGCATCTTGTCTCGTGAGTCGGACTGCCTGCTGGGTGTATACCCGTTCTTCCCCGTACGATTTGCAAACGCGAGGTAGTCCCCCTAAATGTCCTCCTAGAAGGCACTGCCGTCTTTTTAGTGTCCCTGCGGCGTTCAAGAGAAACGATCAGTGGGTCTCGAGAATCTATCCAGAGAGGAAGTACAGCGCAATGGGCGCTGTAGCTGAGAAACTTTTAGTACAGTGTTAAACATTTAAAAAGCACAATTACGCGCTTCTGTTGAGAAATATTTAGTTTGTAATCTCTCATCTTGAGAGAAAATTCATTTAGCACAAACCTATCTAACAATCGTAATAGTTACCAGACTCTTACCCGCAGAGGAATATATATTTCGCGAGTAGAGTGCGTACCTGAGTATTTTTATGTTCGGCTTATTCGTGGAATCCTTCCATAAATCTATGATTATCTGCCTTTAAATGTGTTAAATATTGTCTATAGTTGTTCATTGTACGTGTGTGCTGTTTGTGCGTGTGCCAATAAAGCTGTGAGTTCCCCAACCTGTGCCTCAAGTATCACAGCCCCATCTTTTTTTTTCCTTCAGAATAATTCTTCAAAAAGAACATTTATTTTCCCTATACAATACTATAAATGCTGTGATAGATATAACCCCTTCACTTTTAACAATAATCGCTTATAAAATAGATTTTAAAAAAATTAATCCTAACATCTCGGTAAATATTCGGAAAAGAATAAATGAAGCACTCTTTTAACACTCGTGCAATTACGATATTCTTCTCACACGTAACAAAACAAGTTCCCCGGAAAGGTGAAACGACGTTATTCTTATAATCAAACGTGACTGCGTAATTCTTTTGCCAAAGATTTCAAGTGATTGGTTCTCTTTTGCTCAACCCGTTTAATCGTGTTATTTCCCCACCGGGTTGTATTTAAGCCGATTTAAACCCTCTCAAAGGGGAAAGACACCCAGATTAAATTGTTGGCTGATGCCGACTTTAAGAAAGTTTCTCCTGGAAAGTAATTAGGAGTTGTTGGATGGCTTATTTAGCCGTGGAAATCGAGATGTCGGCTTGAAGCGTCTCGATAATGATTCTGAAATGTTAGGATGGATAGATGCATTATATAACGTGCTTTAATTTTAATGGATATTTTAAAATGTTTAAAAAGTGAAAGATTGTTTAGATATGGCAGATATTACGATATGTATTTCAAGCTGAAGGTCAGACGATTAAATAAAAGCAATTATTGATATGATTTTATATTGATTAGGCCCCCAAGTCAGATGGATTTGAATGCTGCGGTATAATAGGGAATAAAAGTAATTTCGCCAAGGTTTTAATTATAATAAATGTAATTCTAATAGCAATATTTAAAATGCTCAATAACATGACAACAAATTAAAAAGTAGATGAAAATATTCCACAATAGCTACAAGACATTTTCTTTTCCAAAACTGCCCCTTATCGCTTATGTCCAGTTAGCACCCCTAAACAAATAATTAATTCGCCCGGTTCTGCCCTTAAACTTGATATTTAGCTTTCCACAAAATAGATGAATATATATATATATATAAGCAATACGTACATATAAGATATATATATAATACGTATATATAAGATATATATATAAGCAATACGTACATATAAGATATATATATAAGCAATACGTATATATAAGATATATATATAAGCAATACGTATGAGAACAGTTTGATAAAAAAAAAGAGCTCCATATGTACAAAACTGTCTCAACTTTTAACGAAGACAGTGATCAATTCAAGATTCCACATTTTGGTTTGTGCATAATCGTGTTCTTTTCTTTTCTTCAGAATATTCAGAATAATTCTTAACAAAGAACATGTAGTTTCCTTCTCTATAATGGACTTTGAAGATTCCCCCTTCCCCCGTGATAGATATAACCTTTCACATTTAACATTTATCCCTCATAAAATAGATTTAAGAAAATTTTAATCGCAGCGTTTCCGTAAATCATCGCACAAGAATAAATGAAGCCCTCTTTAACACCAGCGCAATTACGATATTCTTTTCACACGTAACAAAACAAGTTCCCCGGAAAGATGAAACGACGTTATTTTTATAATCAGAGGTGACTGCGTAACTCTTTTCCAGAGATTTCAAGTGATTGGTTCTCTTTTGCGCAACCCGCGTAATCATGTTATTTCCCCATCGGGTTGTATTTAAGCCGATTTAAACCCTCTCAAAGGGGAAAGAGAACTCCCCGCCGAGATTAAATTGTTGGCTGCTGCCGACTTTAAGAAAGTTTCTCCCGGAAAATAATTGGAAGTTGTTGGCTGGGTTATTTAGCCGTGGAAATCGAGATGTCGGCTTGAAGTGTCTTCTTTTCGATAATGATTCTATGATGTAACGATGGATAGATGCATTTTATGACGTGCTTTAATTTTAATGGACAGTTTCAAACGTTTAAAAAGTGCAATTTTGTTTTAGAACCGACATATATTACGAGATGTATTGCAAGCTGTAGTTCAGAAGATTATATAAAAGAAAATTATTATTGATTTTATATTGACTCGGCCGCTAAGTCAGACGGATTGAAATGCAGAGGTATAATAGGGCAGGGGTCGGCAACCTTTTGAGTCAGAAGAGTCAAAATTACAATTTATAAAATTTCAAAGTTTTTAAAGAGCCACAAAATTTTTTCTTGCCAAAAATAAATAGTACTCGCATAAATGAAGTTTTTTGATAAAAAAAAACAACTAATTTATTTATTCATAAGAAAAAATATCTATTTATTCATATATAAATAATGCTTTTCGCAACAAATTAGATAATATATATGTATGGCATTATTAGATAATTACTTATTATTTATGTAAAAAATTAAAACAATTAAACATTTACTTACAACACTAACTTGTACTTCAATAACAAACAATTTAGCAAACAAATTCAATGGGAGCGTTGGCTTTGCATGGTTATTCAAGAAGAAAATTTAAACTTTACTAAACAATGTAAGTGGTATTTAAAATAAAAAAAAACAATAACATACATTTGAGCAAAACAAATTCGATGGGAGCGTTGACTTTGCATGGTTTTAGAAAGCTTGGATAAATTTAGCTCATAACTTGTTGTTTTAAATTTCAAACTCTTTTTGTTTTAAGCTTGTTGTTTTAAGTTTCTCTAAATTTTAAATAGTTAGTTGGCTTCTTACTTTACTTTTAATTATATTCATGCAAGAGAACTCCTGATCGCACAAATATGTCGATCCGAAGATTGTCAGCACTCCAAATGCGAACTTCTTCACCTCACTGTAGCAATCTGGAAGACTATTCCATGCGTCGAATATAAGTGTATCAACTCCCGGCATTTCTTTTAAAGCTGTCCACTTTTGTTGCGTTACGTACATACATTTCTGGACCTCAAACTCTTCCAACTTGCTCTTCAACTCTGTAAATTTTCCACTCCCCAAAGCTTTCCTTTTTAAATCGATCAATTGTATTTCTAGAGATCCAGTATCAATTCCAAATGGCTCAATGTGGATTTCGTTACTATTTGTGCTCAGAGGATTTACTATGAATGCTAGAGTTATTGATTTTTGATTTTTTTCAAGATTTCTTATTTGTTTTTGAAATCACGAAACAGTTTTTCAGATGCATGTATGAAGCAATCTTTGGCATACTCACCATCTGTGAATGGTTTGCATTTTTTTGCAATTTCTACTGATACCGCGCTACCTACCTTTACTTCGTTTTATTATTATTATTATTATTATATACATATATGAGTACATACAACAAACTATACGTCACAGTTAAAGTACTGATGAAGACGCCAAATTGTCTTGCGTCGAAAACGAATTGAAACCTACATAGAAACATCAGACGACGGCGTCATTCGAGAGCTTCCGATGGACTGACGACAGTGACGACGTGAGTACAAGTGGCTGAGAGATAGAACAGGTGCCTAATTCTCGTTAATCGATTGAGAACGATTTTTGAATGTTTTATTTTTTTTTGGATAAAATAAATAATATTTTCGTATGGAACTAAAGAGCCGCAGCTTCACATCCAAAGAGCCACATGTGGCTCGCGAGCCACAGGTTGCTGACCCTTGTAATAGGGGATAAAAGTAATTTCTCCAAGAGTTTAATTATAATAAATGTAATTCTAATGTCAATATTTAAAATGTTTAATAACAGGACAACAAATGAAAAAGTAGATGAAAACATTCCACAATAGCTACAAGACATTTTCTTTTCCAAAACTGGCCTTTACCGCTTATGTCCGGTTAGCACCCCTAAACAAATAATTAATTCGTCCGACTCCGCCCTTAAACCGGATGCTTATCTTTCGCCCAAATAGATAAATATATATATATATGTAAGCAATACGTATGAGCCTGACAGCAATACGTATGAGCCTGACAGCAATACGTATGAGCCTACTTTATATGTACTGTATATATAACAAACAAGCTGGCTGACAAAACAAAAAAAAAAAAACTCCATATGTACAAAACTGTTTCACCTTTTAACGAAGACGGTGATCAATTTAAGATTCCACATTTTGGTTTGTGCATAATCGTGTTCTTTTTTTTTCTTCAGAAAATTATGAATAATTCTTAAAAAAAGAGTACGTAGTTTTTTTTCCTCTAGAAATACTTGACTCTGAAGGTACCGCCCCCTCCTTCCCCCTTCCGTGATAGATATAACGCATTCACTTTCAACAATTATCACTTATAAAATAGATTTAAAAAATCGCAACGTCTCAGTAAATATTCACAAAAGAATAAATGAAGCACTCTTTAACACCCACGCAATTACGATATTCTTCTGACACGTAAGAAAACAAGATTCCCCAGCAAGGTGAAATTCCGTAATTAGACGTGACTGCGTAATTCTTTTGCCAGAGATTTCAAGTGATTGGTTCTCTTTTGCGCAACCCGCGTAATCATGTTATTTCCCCACAAGGTTGTATTTAAGCCGATTTAAACCCTCTCAAAGGGGAAAGAGAACTCCCCGCCAGGAGATTAAATTGTTGGCTCCAAGACTTTAAGAAAGTTTCTCCTGGAAAATAATTAGGAGTTGTTGGCTGGTTTATTTGGCCGTGGAAATCGTGATGTCGGTGGAAGCTTCTCGATAATAGAGAGATTTTGCATACCGTACGTTAGTTACCGTAGGACGTCTGTTAGCCTTTTCTCCCTAGCGCGCATGCTCATAGGAAATTATATTTCCTATGAGGATGCGCGCTAGGGAAAAAAAGCTAACGGACGTCCTACGGTAACTAACGTACGGTATGCAAAAACTCTCTAATGATTCTGAAATGTAACGATGTATAGTTACATTTTATGACGTGCTTTAATTTTAATGGACAATTGCAACTGTTTAAAAAGTGCAAGTTTGTTTTAGATATGACAGATATTACGAGATGTATATCAAGATGACGGTTACATGATTATATAAAAAAATTAGTAATGATTTTGACTAGACAATTAAGTCAGACTGATTCGACTGCAGCGGTATAATAGAGGATATAGGTAATTTCGTTGAGATTTTAATTTTAATAAATATATTTCTAATTTTAATGTTTAAAATGTGTACTAACATTACATCAAATGAAAAAAGTTCCACAATAATTATAAGACCTTTTTCTTTTTCAAAACTGCTCTTCATCACTTATGTCTGTCTAGCAAACAACTAATTCGTCCATTCCGTCTTTACACTGGTTTATTTTTCCACCAAATAAATGACTTTGTAACTAGATTTAATCATTTTCCACAAAATAATAATCATTCATGTGTAAGCATTTCTAATTTCATGGGACGATCATTTGCATGTATATACGTGTTGATTGTAATTAAAGTCTCAGTTTCAAAATGATGTTAAAAAAGAACCCCTTGTCACAATGAGTTCAAATTTGAACTGAAGATATTTGCAGAAACCTTGATATGATCAGTGATGCCATTCAATATTTTTAAATATTTATCATTTTTTTTTTCCTTTTTTTTAATACGTTTTGCATATTTCATTTTGAATGAAAGAATTAATTTTTTCCTGTTTGATTTCAAATAAAAATAAATTGGAAGATATTAGAATATTTGTGTGTTTTTGTTTTTTTAAACAGTTTTTTTAGATGTTTTACATTTCTGACATCTTCTATTATTCTAATTAAAAAAATTCATTAACATGCCATTAAATTATTTACTACAAAATCATTCAAAAATAAAATCCAAGAACTGTGATATAGACAATTTTAATAAAAGATTCCAATTAAAATTGTACTAAATAACAATAATCAACTATCGCCAAATAGCTAATCACACATGACAATTGATATTTTTTTCTGGATTTACTTTTAAGATACTGTTATTAATTTTAGGAATTAGGAATTTAGAGATAAGGAATTATTAGAAATGAAGTTAATTATGTCTTTCCATAATTAACTTATTAGGAATATTAAGATAGGATAGATTATATATCAGGAATTTTATTATTAATATATAATCTATCCTTTCTGATATTAGGATTTCTGATATTTTTAAGTTTTCAGAATTATAAGTATTTTTCATAATGATGGATAAACACATGATTAAGATATTATCATGTGTTTATCCATCATTATGAAAAATACTTATAATTCTGAAAACTTAAAAATTCCTAATATCAGAAAGGATAGATTATATATTAATAATAAAATTCCTATATATTCTATTTGTTAAAAAAATAGAATATTTAAAAATTAATATTTCTGAATGTAAAAAAAAAAAAAATCATTCACAATTTAACAAAAAATATCGTATTAATTCACATTATTTAACTGCCCTAACTCAGTTATAATTTAGTAATTAATGTTTTACAAGATTTATTTGCATTTTTCTTTTATTTCACATAATTTTTTTTTAAAAAAGAATTTTTTTTTAATAATTAAATAAATGAGAAATAATATAAAAATATTTAAATTCTAATTTACTTAAAGAAATTAATACATTTTCATCAATTAAAAAGAGCATTTTTTTTTTACTGTGGAAACAAAATAAAAATAATAATAATAAAAAAAAGACCAAGTAATAATATCAAAGAAATTTTCTTTCACCTTAATTAATCATTATTTTAAAAAACTGGCGAAGCTATTAATAATTGATTAGAGTGGCAAAATTAAATTTTTTTTTAGGTTCAAAATTTTTCGTTAAACATCATTAATTTTAGCTTGTAAAAAAGGCTGATATAGGGTTGTTTATCATTTTTTGACATGATCGCACCTATATTTTAGAAGAAAATAAAGGTTAAAAGTGATGGAAAGACATAATTAATTTATGTTTTGCTGAATTATCTATTTTTTCTAATATTTACTCGAATTCTTTTCATAATAAAATGTATTATTAAGAAAAGTATTAAATTAATCCCTCTGTCGGTCTAATATAACAATTATGATAGAAACATAGAATTAATATATTAAGGTAACGGCAATTTAAATTTTAAATGTCTGTTCTAAGTAATGTTATATCTGTGAATTCATTATTGCTTTAAAGATTTAGTTGTACATACTTTTATATATTAAGGTGGAAGTTATTTAAATTTTAAATGTCTGTTGAAAGTAATGTTAGATCTGTGCTTTCTGTTAATAATGTTTTACAAGAATTATTTATTTTCTTTTATTTAATATAATTTTTTTTAAAAAATAGGGTTTTTTTAATTCTGTAAATATTTAAATTCTAATTTACTTAAAGAAATTAATGCAGTTCCATGACTTTTATAATTATAATTCATATAACTTTTGAATGAGAAGGATAATTATAAGATACATAAATTATGATTATATATGACTTATGATATTTAAATACTAAATGACTGTAGAAAGTAATGTTACATAAGTGTTTGCTGTCAATAGGTTTATTCAAAATCTTATGCATATAAACAAATTTTATTTCCTTTCTTATGGAAATATTTTTTTAATTTTTACTCGATGATAGTTTAATTAGCAAAAAATATTTCAACAGAATTAAGTTTCTAATGAAGATATTTATTCCTAAATGAATATAGCTTTGAAAAAGTTTGGAATAATTTGAAATTCTCATGTCACTTTCTGAAAGAAGGTAAAAAAAATGGAATAGGTCGATTTATTTAAATTTAAATATAATTTAATTACTATTTTTTAAAATAGTAAGTAATTACAATTTATATAACCGCTACCTTAATATATTAAACTAATGTTTCTATTCGAATTACTTTATTAGACCGTCAGAGAGATTAATTTAATACTTTTCTTAATAATGTATTTTGTTATTGTTATTAGAATGCAAGAATATATTAGAAAAATAGACAATTCTGCAAAAATGAAAAAATTACTAGAGCCTTTCCATCATTCCATCATGCCAAAAAAAGATGAACAACCCTACATCAACCTTTTTTTACCAACTAAAATTATTCACACTACTATTATTATTGCTTAACATAAAAGTTTTGAATTCTAACAAAAATATGCCATAAGCTTAGAATTTTACAGCTAATCTTAGAGAAATATATGGAATCAAATATAGGATATGCCCCAAATTTTAATGTAAACATAACTAAACAGGTCAAACCATATTCTGCAGTGTTTCCTGTAGAGTGTTTGCTATTTTGAGCAATTTAACAATTGCTTTCGGAAGACTTTAGTAAAATTAGGAAAAAGATAAGAATTCAATACTAACATGGTAGTGGTTTAATATTTAACCTTGTGTTTAAATACATAAACAAGATGAATTCAATTAATAGAATTACATATTTGCGAGTTTTGATCAAAAATGTGTTCACACGTGCTATTTTGAAATGGAAATAATTTTTTTTTCCGTTTCCCTTTTGCGTTTTTTCGATTCCTATTTCTGTTCTAAAAAACAACACAAATGTATTCCAGCGTCTAAGTCTTCAATCGAAATGTTTTCTGTTTATATTATGAATGCTCTGTTGTTTTTTCGCTCAAAAAACAATCTAAAATTTTACCCCTTCTACCATTCCCGCTCGAAAGTTGATTACATTTCATCACGTCTTCGCAGTTGCCACATCTGTTCGACTTCCCAACCTTCCGGAAAGTTTTAACGTTCTCCATTTTCACTTGCAGCGCAGGAGAAAAACAACAAGTATTTGTTTTCCCCCTTCTTGAAAAATGGCGGAACATAATCTGGAAAGGCGGGAAAAGTCATTACTGTCACATTAGAAAAGACAATGCATGAAGACGACACAAGAAGCATCCCGTTTGATTACTTCAGGGCAAAGGTGCAAAGGGGAGGGGGAGTTTGTGCAAATTAAATTCGGATGTGTTCCAGTTGATGATTCGATGATTCTTGTGGTTTTGGCTTTTCGAAAAATTCTGAAACAGTGTAAGTATTTTGGGAGCATTATTTTTACAGATGAAAGAAATTTTTTTTTATTGTTGGATAAATTTGAGTAAGTATAAAGTGTAAAACTACGTAATACGTGTAACTACACTATATTATGTAAATGTATTTGAACTGAATTCGATAATTCTTGTATATTTGGCTTTTGAAAAATTCTGAAACTGTGTAAGTATTTTGGAAACATTATTTGAACAAATGAAAGGATTTTTTTCATTTATTTTTTCATTGTTGGATTGACCTGATTATGAATAAAGCTACATTATATATATTAAATGTGTTTCAACTGAATTCGATGATTCTTGTATTTTTGACCTTTGAAAAATTCTGAAACTGTGTAAGTATTTTGGATGCATTATTTTAACAGATGAAAGGATTTTTTCATTTATTTTTTCATCGTTGGATAAACCTGATTAAGTATAAAGCTACATTATTTTGTAAATGTATTTCAACTGAATTCGATGATTCTTGTATTTTTGTCCTTTGAAAAATTCTGAAACTGTGTAAGTATTTTGGAAACATTATTTTAACAAATGAAAGGATTTTTTTCATTTATTTTTTCATTGTTGGATTGACCTGATTATGAATAAAGCTACATTATATATATTAAATGTGTTTTAACTGAATTCGATGATTCTTGTATTTTTGACCTTTGAAAAATTCTGAAACTGTGTAAATATTTTGGATGCATTATTTTAACAGATGAAAGGATTTTTTCATTTATTTTTTCATTATTGGATTGGCCTCATTATGAATAAAACTACATTATATATATATTAAATGTATTTGAACTGAATTCGATAATTCTTGTATATTTGGCTTTTGAGAAATTCTGAAACTCTGTAAGTATTTTGGATGCATTATTTTAACAGCTGAAAGGATTTTTCATTTATTTTTCATCGTTGGATAAACCTGATTAAGTATAAAGCTACATTATTTTGTAAATGTATTTCAACTGAATTCGATGATTCTTGTATTTTTGACCTTTGAAAAATTCTGAAACTGTGTAAGTATTTTGGAAACATTATTTTAACAAATGAAAGGATTTTTTTCATTTATTTTTTCATTGTTGGATTGACCTGATTATGAATAAAGCTACATTATATATATTAAATGTGTTTTAACTGAATTCGATGATTCTTGTATTTTTGACCTTTGAAAAATTCTGAAACTGTGTAAATATTTTGGATGCATTATTTTAACAGCTGAAAGGATTTTTTCATTTATTTTTTCATCGTTGGATAAACCTGATTAAGTATAAAGCTACATTATTTTGTAAATGTATTTCAACTGAATTCGATGATTCTTGTATTTTTGACCTTTGAAAAATTCTGAAACTGTGTAAGTATTTTGGAAACATTATTTTAACAAATGAAAGGATTTTTTTCATTTATTTTTTCATTGTTGGATTGACCTGATTATGAATAAAGCTACATTATATATATTAAATGTGTTTGAACTGAATTCGATAATTCTTGTATATTTGGCTTTTGAGAAATTCTGAAACTCTGTAAGTATTTTGGATGCATTATTTTAACAGATGAAAGGATTTTTTCATTTATTTTTTCATCGTTGGATAAACCTGATTAAGTATAAAACTACATTATTTTGTAAATGTATTTCAACTGAATTCGATGATTCTTGTATTTTTGGTTTTTCGAAAATTGTGTAGCTATGTAAGTATTTTTGGACACATTATTTTTACAAATGAAATTGCAGGTGTAAGTTGAACTAAAAGCGCTAACAACTTCAACTTAGAGTTTCTTTTTTGCTCTTCTATCAACAATCAACTGTGCGTATCTAGAGATGATAACTGCGTCACTGAGGTCATTTAAGAGAAACATATTAGATGTTCTGTTAGATTACCTGTTATAATAGATGTTCCTAGATGCGCGCGCATCATGAGTTCGCATTTTGAATATAATTTCATTATTTTGCGGACTCCTAACTAAATCATAAATAAAAGAGGTAAAATATGTCCTATATTAGCAAGAATATTATTTTAAAATCAAAGTTAATTTTTCTCATAATTTTGACAATTAATTTTTGAATATATGGATGCACACATAATGTATTTTTGTAATACATTGTTTTTCACTACTTTGTCCATTGTAAAATGAATATATTTTGTAAAAGTGGGAGGAATCTCGCCGGCCGGAAAAATATTCAAGGCGGACCGCTGATTGGCCACTCCTATTATAGACAGTTAAAATATGAATAATAACTGTATAAAACATTACATAGGAAACACTCACATTACACAGACAATGTAGAATTATTTAGAAATGGAAATTTTATTTTAAAAATTACCCTAACTTTTGTAGTAACTGTCAAAAAAGAAAAAACATAGTTCAAAATAAATAAGAATTAAATAAATACATAAATAATATAAAATGAATTCAAATGGAAAATATTTTGCCATTTCCTCAAGTTTGAAATAATTAAAATTTATTTTATTAAAATTATAATAATATTTTATATAATTATTTTAAATAATATAATTATTTTATAAAATTATTTAAATATAATTATTTTAAAATTATTTATTACAAAATTCACCCTTTTAATCAATATTTATAATTGAAAAAAATATTTCTTACAGATATTATTTAATTCAAATATATGAAATCAATATTTTTTTTTTTGTTGAACTACAATAGAAACCTAATAAAAGATATAGAAAGAAAACGATCCATCTATTCTTTGGGAATCATCAGAACATTAAAAATAATCTCCCAGAAAAACTTCTCCTACCAGAAAATTAATCCCTTTTAAAGATGTCGCGACTCACTTCAGCCTTCGTGCTAATCAAAAACATCTTCTTTTTTCCCCTCCTGATTTTAATTATTCCGTACTCGCCGGGGGAATTTCCGTCCACTTTTGTCACTGCAGAAAATCGCTGCCAATTACACGGACACAAAAGAAGTCATTATTTTTAAATCCGTACTCATTATGAGTATAATTAGGGAACTATAATTGCCCCCTGTTCCAAAAAGAAGTTAGATTAAAAGGTCTGAATTAGGAGAAATCGTATATCATTAGATTTCACTGAAATGGCATATCTCGAGCATTTATCAAAGATTTAATGAGATTTTTGGAAATTCAGGATTACCAGGTTACTGCTATCGGTTCAAACAGTCGGAGTATTATTAGAAAGAATGGTAATTTTTTCCGAAGCCATATCACATTCTTTTTTTTTTTTTTTTAAATGGAATTTTAATTATAGACTCTTGGGTTTTGTTCCTTTGTTCGCATAATAGAAATTTCTGTGATTTGTTTTAAATTTATAAATTAACTCATATTTATAAAATGTTTATTAGTATTACTATTATAATATTATTTTTATGTAGCTATCATTCACATAAATTCACCTATATTTTTTAAAGAATAATATGTTTTGGAGAGGGATGACTATTTAGTTGTTACTTGGTATACAATGCAGACTGGGACCTGATGACCGAGCGGTTAGCACTCTGGTACTCGGTACCATAGGTTTCGGGTTCGAGTCCCGGCAATGCGATGGATGTTTTAATTATTCTGAATCCGCTTTAAACCGTAGATCCCAGTCTAACAAGATTTCAGAGCTTTGCGGGGGTAGTGTTACTCCGCGTCCATAACTTATCTTCAAACTACACGCACATTATAGGTAGTGCTGAGTGAGTAACGCCGGTGCATTGCTTGCCTTAAGGCATCGAAGACAACTGTCTAAGTGTTTGCCAGCTGCATTAGAACAAAAAACACGTTTAGAATTGAGATTTTATTTGAAAAATAACCCTAATTATTTAGAAACTGTCAAAAGTAATACGATTCAAAATAATATATGGCTGAAAAAAGTAATATAAAATGCAATTCAAAGGGCATTATTTTGGTATCACCACAAGTTTGAAAAAAATTGAAATTTATTTCAATGAGTGACAATTTTAATTTATTTATTACAAAATTCACCCTTTTAATCAGTATTTATAATTGAAAAGAATACATCTAACAGATATTATTTAGCTTATAATTAAGTTCAAAGATATGAAATCTAAATATTTCTTTTTGTTGTTGAACGCCAATAGAAACCTAATAAAAGATATAGAAAGAAAACGATCCATCTATTCTCTGGAATCATCAGAACATTAAAAATAATCTCCCAGAAAAACTTCTTCTACCAGAAAATTAATCCCTTTTAAAGATGTCGCGACGTTCTAATCAAAAACATCTTTTTTTTCCCCTCCTGATTTTAATTATTCCGTACTCGCCGGGGGAATTTCTGTCCACTTTTGTGACTGCAGAAAATCGCTGCCAATTACACGGACTCAAAAGAAGTCCTTATTTTTAAATCCGTACTCATTATGAGTATAATTAGGGAACTATATTTGTCTCCTGTTCCGAAAAGAAGTTGATCTAAAAGGTCTGAAATAGGAGAAACCGTATATCATTAAATTTCACTAAAATGGCATATCTCGAACATTTATTAAAGATTTAATGTGATTTTTGGTCATTCAGGATTACCGCTATTATTTTAAACACTTGGAGTATTATTAGAAAGAATGGTAATTTTTTCCGAAGCCATATCACATTCATTTTTTGATCGAATTTTAATTATAGACTCTTGGGTTTTGTTGCTTTGTTCGCATAATAGAAAGGTCTGTGATTTGTTTTGAATTTATAAATTAGTTTATATTTATAAAATGCTTATTATTTTTATTAATATATTTTTTATGAAGATACTATCATTCATTCACGTAATTCACGTAAATTTTTCAAAGAATAATATTATTTTCGAAAGGGATAATTATTTAGTTCTTTCTTATATATGCAGGTATACAATGCAGTCTGGGTCCTGATGGCCGAGTGACTAGAGCTCGGTATGACAGGTTTTTTGGGTGAGAATCCAGGCGGTGTCATGGATGTTAAACCATATGTCCCGGTCTAATAGGATAGTAGAGTGTTGTGGGAGTAGTGTTACACACGCCCGAAGCGTTTCTTCAAGTTACACGTGCCCCCTGGATAGTGCTAAACGAATAACAGCTTTGCAGCACTTTCTTGTGGCATGAATGATTAACTGTCTTTGTATTGCCCGCTGCAATAGAACAACTACAATGCAGTCTGCGTTACAGAATTTTTACATTTTTTCCTTATCCCACTTGGTTGACAGCAACCTCTAGTCTGATGAAAGGTAGAAAAGGGGGAGTGGGAAGCTTCTGTTGTGGCGCAGCCGCCTATGGTAGAAGTTTGACTTAACTCCAAGTCGCTGACGAAGGAGGGCAGTGCCTTCCATGAGGACTTTAAGAGAGAACTACGCATTTTCGTATCATATAGGACAAACCCTGGAAAATTCCCGCCAGGTAGTCCGACTCACGAGCCAAGATGCCGACCATCCCAAGCGCCATCGATTCTCCTCGTTTTTTGAAACAGTATTTACAACAGAGCCGCCAAAGGATTGAATCTCAGCCCTAATGCTCACCAGCGGCCTACGTTACCACTGAGCCACGAGTCGAGCATTTTTTACATTTAAAGACCTGATTGTTAAATTGTTTATATATGTAGGATTTGATTATTTGCTAATCCAATTAGCAGATGGCGTCACTGAACGGTGAGTTTTCCCCATGTCTGGAAGTAATGAACCTTAAACTTTGATCCTAGGGGAAGGGGACAGGACCTTTGGGAGGAAGGTTGGCGGTCGACGAAAGCGGATAGCTGTGTGATGTAGCGAGAGAATGGAAATGGCGACAAATGTTTATGTAACGAAGAATAAGCATTTATTGTAAATCTAGCTGTAATTAAATATGTTTAGAAAAGGACCATTCTATTTCTTCATTTGTTTTTAAATAACCCCTGACATTGACCCAGACACCACACAGGGTGTGGTGGGTTAAATAAATAAAAGTTTTATTTTGTAATACTAGCAGATAGATATCAGTCATTCTATTACTGCAAAAAAGAATACTGATGATGAATGATAACATTGTTCATCTCGTTTGCCATTTTGATATTTTGTTGCTGTGGTATCATCGTTTGATTTTTTTTTTTTGCGCTGTTTTGTCTTAAAGATTGTTTTTAAAATGTTTGGTATTTATATTTCTCTGCTGAATTTCATACAAAAATTTGCTTGAGACTCCCTTAACTAATTAAAGAAGCTCAAAAAAATAAATTTTGATTAAAGAAGCTCAAATCAAACTAAAAATGTTTTATTTTATTTGTCTCTGAGCAACTCTGATTACTATTTGCTAATATTAAAACATTTTTTTCTTTAATTTTTTTTAATTACACAGCTTAAGTATCGCATAAATATCCTTATCATAAAATTTTTAATGAAATTTTTAGTTAAACTTTTACGAGAAGATCTTACTAGTGTCGAGTCTTTGGATATCAGTTCATTCGAACAGAATTATAGCAGAATCAACATAACAAGTGACATAGACAAAGAAACCTGATATGCTACAACAGCATTTCTATTCACTCTTCTACAACAGTTCTCTACAGTGACCTCCAAAAGTAAGCGGGCACTTTTTGTAGGTCACTGAAAAAATTTGTAAAAATATAAAGTCCGATAATTTTCCATATGATCTTGCTATTAAACCGAACAATGTTAAAATATATGAATCATTTTCTTTTTATAAAAAAGGAAATGTAAGGAGTAGAGAATAAACACGTCTCATAAGGAATGCAAACAAACACACGTACACCAAATCCGTATACAAATATTTTTGAATAAATAAAATTATCGTCTGTCGCTTTTTAATTTTGGTAACATTTAAAAATTTATTTGTTTTCAGTCTTTGATTGTTTGCTTCATTATACAACTATTTATTATCGATAAATGGCTTGTGATCGTAGAGAAAAATGAACAGCATTCGAAAATTAATAATTTTTCATACAGAAATTCATAGTTGTGGTAAATCGGTTCGGGATATCTTAAATTAAAATGGCTATCTCATTCTACGGTGCAATATGATTTAAAGAAGTAAATATGATCGAAAACAAGGTAAGGAAATGTCTTCCAGAAAAGTTAACGCAATGTGATCAGAGATTTGTAGTCAGAAAATTTGTGAAAAATCCACGTCTCTTAGAAAAATCTAGGGAACTTAATCCAGTCTTTGTTTTCTTGCTTCTGTATTTTATACTTATTATTAGTAAATGGAATAAATTTTTCTGCTCGTTGAGAACAACGAGCAGCATTCGAAAAATGATAATTTTTTATACAAAAATTCCTAGTTGTGGTAAATCAGTTAGGGATATCCTAAATTGCAATAGTTATCTTAATCTACGGTGCAATATGGAATAAAATGATTTAAAGAAAGAAATATGATAAAAAAAAATTACAATACGAAAAAGAAATACAAAAATTTTAATTTTTATGAATGGATAAAACAGTATTGAATTGAAATTTTTAAGTCTATAAAAACATTTGGGAATCACTTTGTTCATGTATAGCTTAAAAAAATTTAATCCAAAATTACAGTGAAATATTTAGGATATTTTAGTAGAATCATGGTTGACAATAGGATGCTAAAAATAAATTATAGAAAATATGTAAGCTACTTTAAAAAAATCATGAATTTTGCGAAATGTTATTTTTCTTTTAAATTCATTTTTAACTATTAATATTGCAAGATAATAATAAAATGGATAATTAAAAATCTGGAAATAATTTGAATCATAAAGAGACACAAAAATTTTAAAAAAAATGTCTCAATAATTAAAGTTTGTTTTTAGGTACCATGATTATTTCTCCGGAAGCAAAAGAAGATTTATTCAGCATATGAGACAAATTCAAAATTGGATATTTTTCTAGAGGGGCGGAAATTAAATTCTTTTAGTACAAATTTACTAGTTTACCTTTTATTTCTTTATAAAAAAAATTAGATATGGCTCATAGTTACCCGGCTAGAAAAAATAAAATATTTTTAATCTTGGTACATTTTAGTAACAAAAAATACAGGCAAAAATGAAAAAGCTTCGAGGGAGTATCGCAATTACGATTTAAAAAAAAAATCTCGATAACGATAAAAAAAAAAATATCGTTTAAAAATTTTTTAAAAGAAAAATTATTCTAAATCGCTATTTTTTAATAAAAAAATAAATAAATTAGAATATAAAAATAATTGTTAAGCCTTTAGAATAGTACATTTGAAACAAAAGATTTTAAATAAAATATATAATCACATAAACTTAAAAAATGTATATTTTAATTTTAAGAAAAATTCCAATCAGAAATAAAAACAATTCACTCCATCGATCACGTTCTATGACGTCAGATCATCATCATGACATTATCACTCATCACAGTTGAAGTTTCATTTTGGATGCAATCCGGATTCTGGATAGAACAATAAAATACAATTTTTATTTAAATAAAAATACTACTAATTAAATAAAAATAATTTTTTCTTGATTTTTAGCTACTAACCAGATAAAAAACTATGAACTCATTCAAAAAAATAAGAATTTTTAAATGTTAAAAATACAGGCAGACGATATTGGAACAACTCATCTTTTTATGGTTTATTTATAAAGAGAAGAATCGTCCGAATAAAGTCTTTTATAATAAAGCATTTTTTAATAAAATAAATATTAATAATTGTTTTAAAATTAAATATCGTTTAAGTTAACGAATTTTAGTGATCCCATGTTGTTTAATTTATTTATAATTCGAAAAATTATATTTTCAATAGAAATTAATATAAATCATTCATTCTGAAAATAAATTAGTGTGTGATTAAATTCCCATCATAAGTTTATTATTAATTTGAATTCATAAATTGGTTTTTAATTCCCTTAGGGATATTGCATTCATCAAAAGATTATAATGGAATAAAAGGTAATAACGCTTTGATTTCTTTTCTGCATATGAAATTTATTGAATTCATTTGTTTAAATAATATTAATATGTTTTTTTGATTTAAAATCTGAAATTTAATATTTTTTTGTTTTTAATTAATATAATAGAATGATAATAAATAACTTATCTTATTATTTTCGAATTATAACAATGCAATTATATTAGGTCAATAAACAAAAAACAGATGACGTGAGTTATTAATTGTTTTTTCCATTTTACCTATGAATAATTGAAATACCAATTTTTATAACTTTAAAAAAAGATGGCGTAAATAGTCAAAGTTGAAAATGCGTTAATTTAAAATTGAATTATTAACATGTGCTGCGATATTTACAGAAAATTATTAACTTCTTTGTGTAATAATTTATATTATTTTTTTTATACCTCTTGTAAATTTTTTTCCCTTCATATTTAGAAAAAGCTTTAGAAATATAGAAATTACAAATTAGAGTAAGGTTAACAAACAATTTACAAAAAAAAATTCGTAAAATAATATAATATTATACTGGCCTTTCATATTATTCGTATAAATATTTAAACATTTTCATTACTATAATTAAAACATCATCATCATCAGTACAGTAACAGACACATGGTGGGCCAAGGCCGTCTGTCTACTGAAGATTCCGTTACACGTGACACGTTTCCTTTTCCATGACACGTTTTCCTTTTTACGAGGTAGAGTTGTTAACCCTACTCTCAGCGCTCTACAGTCATAATAGGCTGAGATCTATGGTTTAAAGTGGGTTCCGAATCACTATAAACCTCCATATAACCGTCGGGACACAAATGCGAAATCTATGGCACCGTGCGCTAGACCGCTATTCTTATAATTTTTTTGAGAACACATTCGTTATACTTTAATATGCTTAACTTAAATGTGCTGATTTTAAATTCTATCATTTTGATGTCCGACTCATGATTCAGTGGTTGGTGAGCATTGCTGTAGACACTGTTTCAAAAACGAGGAGCCTCGATGGCGTTTGGCATGTTCAGAATCTTTCCTCGTGAGTCGGACTACCTGGTGGGAGTTTTCAGGGTTATACACAAATGCAGGATTTCGGGTAGTTCCCCCTAAAAGTTCTCCTGTAAAGCACTGCCTTCCTTCTTCAGCGATATGTCCGTCCCGCACAAAAGACAGGACACTGAGGATCAGACATTATCATCATTATGATAATTACCATTGTTATTGTCCTTTTGATAACAAAAACCAATTTTTGAAATTTAATAACTACTTTAAATATCTATTATTGAGTTCGATATGCTTAATAAAATTCCAGATCTAATTAAAAATATTTTAAACGATTATTAGAAGTCTTACACCCCAGATAACTTAAAAACAAAGAATAATTGTTTGTAAATTTATGTTTAATATTTTTTTTTATAAATAAAATCATCTCGGAATTGTTACAATGTATCAATCAATCTAATATTTTTAATATAATATGTAGATTTTATCAAGAATTAGTTCCGCTTGACTTCATGTCTCGCTAATTACTCGCCTGTCACTCAAAATCTGCATACGGGATTATCGGCGCAACTTCATTTAAATATCCGCCTGTAAATTTGGGGATCATGATTCACGAAAATCGCCCCGCTAATTTTTGTAGTGACAAGCGTCAGGTCGTTAATTAAAGCGTTCCTCTCGATTGAAGCCGGAATAAAAGACGTCTTGATTTCTCAATCAAAGGATTAAAAAAGTCATCTTCTTTATTTTAAGTGATGTTTGTTTTATGAAATAGGTGAAATATTAATTATAAAAGAATGTAGAAGATAGAGACATGATTTTTAGCACTTAAATAAGGTTACGTTTGGTTTAATTTTGCGACAGATTCTCTTAATTATGATTATAACATTAATTTGTATTACTATTTTGATTAATTTATTGTATGATCACATGATGTTATCATCTGCAAGTTAAAGAACACCACAATTCCTTATAGTAAATGTATTCTTTGTTATTTCTTATTTAAGTACCGTGTTTGCAGAATTATAAAGATTAATTGAAAATCTATAAGTGTATAAATGTTTGTAACGGTATATCAATATACGAACTATGACAATTAACATTCTAATTTTTTTCTCTGAAGCTATTATTCTTTAAATTTGCATCTAGCTAAAAAAATTAGAAATAAATTTTAATTATTTCTTTTTTAATTTAAAAAAAATCGTTTTTTGTACTACTTGGTGGTATTTGGTGCCATCTAATGAGTGATTTAGAAATTTAATTTAACTTAAAATTAATTGTTAAGAAATTAATTAAATTTAAATTAATTGCTTAAATTGCAGTTAATTGTTTTAAACATCCAATTTTTGAAGTTTATGTGACTGCTTTTTTTTAATATATATATTTTGTTGTTTCTTTCGAATATTCTATTATATAGGATTATTTATATTCTTTTATTTTTTTTTATTTATAAATACTAATTATTCAAAATAATTGTATTTTTTTACAATTTGACAACCTACAACTTTTAATCGTTATTAGTGTTTTTCATCTGCGATTGAGATGTCGTCTTGATTACTTTATACTTTTCATCTTTTTTTCTAATAATACTTTCGAAATCTCAAAAAAATTCTCATGAAATATTTTTCTATCAGAAGTTTTATTAAAAATTGAAATTAATACAAAAAATATGAATTATAAATTTAAAATGATGAGTATATTAATGAACACTTCAATTCAATGAAGGAAAATTAAAAATGTCCAATTTTAATTAAATTTCCAATTTTCCACTGGGTAACGCAGTGTCAGCTTATCAATTAATTTGAAAAGAAGAAATTTTTTAAAAGTCAGCATTGCGGGGTCAGTAAAGTAGGATCGTCTTTCTTCTAGGTTTGATTTGTCACTCTACTGCCATTTTTTGCACACTTTAGGCAAATTAAACAGGGACCTACAGTTTAACGTGGATTACAAACCACTAACAAACATACAAGTTTTCTTCTAGGAGAAGTATAGATAGATGAAGATAGACTCGAAGAAAATAGATCCAAGTATCCCCCTACTTGAATAAAGGACCCGTATTGGATTTTTGTTATGCAGGATCAATAAGGTAGGATGGCTTTCTTTTAAATACTGCCGTTATAATTTTGTTCAAATCAGTAAATGTGACACTTTCATTTTGCTTGTTTTAATGATTCTATAACTTTATTGTTCTAACAATGCCTCCAATGAAATTTAAATGTCAGTTTTACAAAAAGCTCATTCTCCTGTCTGACAAATATTGGAATAATGCATATCAAGGCAATGCCGGGTATATGACTAGATATTTATATTTTTTAATATTGCATAAGAAATAGTAAAAAACTCAAATTGCTATTTAAGATTACCAATGTAAAAACTTTAAAACTAATTTTATCTTTAGAATTAAATAATAATTTTTCAAAATGTAGTAAGATTTAGATTTTAAGTTTTAGATTTGCATTGCCAAAAAAAAAAGTTGGGACGAGGTAATGAAAGCCGCTTGCTTGCTTTTCAAATATTTTAAAAAGCCATAACAAAGTAGTCAAGCCCACAAGTTAAAATTTTATTTCATTTAATCGATATGATGTCGTAATCTATACAAAAAAATACTCTGTAAAGTAGTCATACACAAGAAACTTTAATTAAGAGATAGGAAATGTCATAGTTTTTTCAAAGATTTTATACAAAATTATTGAAAAAAATGCAAAAATTGTAACATCTTTGGTCAAATCTTTGCTATTTGGCGTATAATTTGTTGAATCTATTAGTAGCAATTTTGTAAAATGCTGATCGTTTAAGTAGGAACGATATTTTGATTTCACCAACTTCATTGTGGAATACAAAGATTGTGTACAAATGTACATAAGTGAAATACAAAGATATTTTGCAAAATTGAAATTAGACAAAAATATTGTTCCAAATTTGATTCGTTAATTTTTTTTAAGTATGAATTCGCAGATAAAAAATTAAAACTGTATATATTTCTGAAAACATTAAATGGATCAAAACTCACTTTTCATTTTAGGTAAGTATTGTGTATACCTAATACGTATAATTATACGTGTGTGTATGTATAATTTCTTTTAATTACATCATGGAAAGAATTATGTTAGTGTCTGTTCTTAAAACTTATATATGAAGGTTGTATATGTGATATAAGGTTATATAATTTATTTTGAAATTTACGATCCGAGCCAAAAAAATAACAAATTAATTTTTTTTTTTTGAAAATTTCCATAATGATCCTTTTATCACCTTCATAACCTTCACATCACCAGAAACAATCAAGAATAAAATACGAAATAAAGTAATTCCTTCTAGGATTTATTTTAAAACAAAATGGTCCACGCGTTCCGCATCAAAATCCAAAAGAGATTTCCATTGAAATTCGTTAATTATTTCAAGAAATATCTACACTTTTAATTTCTCCAAGAGAATCCTATTTAAAGAAATTGTCAAATTAAAAATTTGGAACAATATGCATTTTCCAAAATGCTTCAAAGGCATCTAACGACAATACCGTTGCACATCGTCACATTCTGTATACAAATCTTCAAAAAGCAATTTGTATTCTGACGTAACTCTTCCATCCCTTACTAAACCTTCAATAAAATCTGCGTCAAGCACTCAAACCATCTCGTGACAGGAGAGAACTGAGAAGCAGAAATCCCAGCGATTCGCCACCCCTTACACTGTTCGCACTCGCAATAAATTGGGTCGCAATTATAATCTCCGATTCCTTCCGCGCTCTCTCCGAAGGCACATACTTTCTGGATTATTCAGAGTCATTAGAGTAAAGCTCCCCGAATGATATCAGAGTCGGAATGCGCGTGTAAATTTCTGGTTACTGAACTAACTCTCCACCACCCGTTAAAAGAGTGTCATTATGGCCGCTGTCAGGAAACGGAAGGCTAGAATCAGTTTTTGGATGTTTCGAGTGGACTATTTCGTTGGCGGGATGACATGCAAATAAGAGACAAAATATGGAAATGGATGTATGTTTTTCAAAATTGGTATCAGTCAATAAACTATTATTTTATACAACAATAACAATCTTCCACGGTATATCATTGCAAGAGTTGGCAATAATTAATAACAGTACTAGTGTTAACAGTGCTTAATAACACTACATTTATCAAAGCAGTCCGGATTGTGACTGAGTTGTAAAGCATATAGTTGACAAAAAAAGGGTTTCAAAATATTAAAAAAATTGCGATTAATGCATTCAAAGTACTACTTTTATGCACTAATTTTTCTTTTTGTTACATAAGCATTTTGTGTAGACAGTATGGCTAGCTGATTGAGAGTTTACGAGCTTTATTTATACCACAAAAAATAAGGGGCAGTTTGTCCTTTAAAGTAATTAATACTTATATCCTCCTGTTCATAATATACTAATTATAAGAACTGTTCTTTATATGCTCTGTTTTCATAATACCGTTATACTCTATGTGGTAGGACTATTCATTCACATATCTTACGTAATTTGACTGTTCCTTGCAGGCTACGAAATAAGTTGGTCAGATGTATTTGATAGTGCTGTCCATTATATGCTACGTCGTAGAACTTCTCAATATATTATTTGTGGTAGGACAGTGTGTTATTCTTTATGCGATCAAAAGTTCGTTATGTTTTATATAGGATAACATTTCCTTACAGACTGTTCATTATATATTATGTGGTGAAACTGTTATTTATATGCTATATAGGTGGATTGCATGTCTCAGAACAGTTTGTTAGAAATGCTGTGTGATAGTAAAAAATTTTCTTTATATTATATGCTAACATGAAATATATCATATATAGAGCATTCTTTACGACCTTTACAAAGAGTAATCTGGCATATATTAAGGCAGTGTGCGTACGACATTTTCTTGAAATTAAATCAAATAACTAATGGAGAAATGGAATTGAAAAACATTTTATTTCATTTGGCATCCTTAAAAATGTATTTATCGCTGATGCATGAGTAGTCATGAGCATTTCCTTTCTGTTAAAGTGCAATCCATAACATCGTCGAAGAAAGTCGCCAATAATTGGGCTTATTTATAATGAACGAAAACTAAAACATAAACTTCGAGTTACAAATGAAGGTACTGATGAATATAATGATGTAAAAGTTAATATGACGCGGATTATTTAGGGAATGCTGAAGATGCGAATGTCTAAATAGTCTACATAGTCTACATAGATTCTACATAGAAAATATCTACATAGATTTGTTGGTATTAAAAAGTAAAGAAAAAAAGTATTAAAAAGTAAGTTCGGAATTTATGCTAATTTTGAAAATAAAATTTTTGTATGACTTTCTATTATTCTTGATAATAATAGATCGTTGATTAGTTTTAGAGACATCTCAACAGAACAAACTGTCATTTTTAATTTAGATTAAGTAATTTAGACTAATTTTTTACTCGGATTTATTATTTAATTCTAAATGTATTTTTAATTGATGTAAACAAAAAAAATGTTTTATGCTTATGTTTTTTATAATATAAATATCGAATATTGTTATTCAGAAGCTAATTTTTTCCCTTTGAATCTCTTGTAACATTTTGAAAATTTGAGCATTCTTACTTTAATGCATTTAAATTTTTTGCCTCTTTAACAATTTATCATACATTTTTACTACAATCTGTTTAAAAATTAATATTTACTAGTTTATTAAGTGTAAAAAATGATTTTATTTTGTTATTCTCTACTGTTAAACATCGTGTGATACTTTAGGACGAAACAAAATTGTATGCACTTTCAATAATAAAATAAGCTATATTTTACATTAATGGCTGTCATGATTTTTATATACATAATAATTTTATAGCAGACAGCACGAGACGTGCAGCTTTTAACCAATTCCCTCCCATACATTAAAACTTTCTCTAAATATGTATAATCGAAGCTATAATTTAATTGTATTGAAAAGCTTTTGAGACGAGAGGTCTTAGCTTGAACCCCGGAAAGTGCAAGTCAGCAATTTACGTATTATACTTTATTAAAGCTAGAGGTAAAAAGTCCTTTTATAGTTTTTCATATATATACCGTTAGTGGTTCGGAATCCACGTTAATATGTAGGCCCTGGTCTGTTAACTCTCGTGTACACAAAATGATCGTAGAACGACAAACCAAACCTGACTGATTTGAACACCGACAGTAGGAGTCCGGGGGGGAGGGGTCTGATGGCTGTGCAAGCAAGAATCCCGGCGGTGCTATGGAGACTTGCAATATTTCGGAATCCACTTTAAACAATATGTTCCCGTCTGATATGACAGTAAAGCGTTGGACATAGGGCAGATAATTCTATCGGGTAAAACCAAAGAATCTCATGCCTTGAAATCTGACAGCAGGCAGACGATCTTGGCCCATTATGGAGCTGTGGCTCCAATGAAAAAGGAGCAGATTATGGGAGTGTTCGTTAGAAAGTAGTTTCACTTGAGAATAACTTGAATTTCCCCTACCGAAGTGGTGTTCCCCTTAAATGTGGTTTAACTCATTAAATTTTATGATTTAATGTGAAGCAGCAGATACATTAAATAATTGCAACGGAAAAATAATTAATCAATGCATTTGATTTATTATTGTTCTCCAGTTCAGAACATTTTGTCCGGAAGGGATTCACCACTAGAACGACAAAGATTTTCGAAAGTTTCTTCTGCACCTTAATCTCATCCTTTTTAAGTCCAACGGGAGAATATTCCACCCTATAAATTTATTATGTTCCTCTGCTTCATAGAAGAGAGTCTTTTACACGCATGATTCATGTCTCAGTCGTAACGAACACCGCTGTTCAACATTACTTCATAGGTAAACTTATGCATAGCTTACTGCATAGGTTAGCATTATTGTAAACACTAGGAGCTGTAAAATGTGGAGCTTCAATGGGTTTTGGAATGTCGAGTTTCTTGCCTCGCTAGCCAGACTACCTGGCGGGAGTTCTCCCATATGATACGCAAATGCGCGGAAGTTCCCCCTAAAAGTTCTCCGGAAGGCCTTGCACTCATTCTTCAGTGACTCGGAGTCAAGGCAGACTATGGGTGCTCCATCCCAACAGAAGATGTCCCCCTCTTTTCCCTCCTTCCATGAGACTACATAGATTCTGCGACTTGGTCTAGATGTTGCTGTCTACCAAGTGGGATAAGAAACAGCCACAAAACAATTCAATCACGTGTATGTGTGTGCAAATTTTATTGTATATCTCCAAAGATTGGAATTTAGAAGATTCTAATCCTCTATCCTATCTTCAAGCGCAACGAAATGACATTCCGACCCAAGGATTTATAATGTACATAGACATGGCAGATTTTTCTTCAGCGCCCTTTTTTGAATTCGGCTTTTCGAATCTGGAAACCAAATGTTTTACTCTTAGGCCCCTAGTACTTGACATACAGTTTTTAAAAAAATCCACTCGATTTCAAGAACTGAGTTCACTTTCCCTCTTACATTCGAGTTAGCAATCCCCTCCCAATTAATCTACTTATCCGAGACATCACGAGAGCTGCACCCCTGTCCACGCACACCGTGAAGGACAATTCCACTAAGAGTGCTTAATCGAACGGAAGAATATGTATCTGCCGGCAGCAAACGATGACAACACCACCGGGGGATGTCCGAGGGGCATTCCACTGGATAGCACTTTCGAACGTCGGACGCAGACGACACATAAAGCTGTCGGGATTTCCATTGCCCAATGGGCCTGATTAATGCTATCGGGTTCGCGACAACTTACTTAATGAACGCTCCCAATTTCACTCTAATGAAAAACATGCTGGAATAATTATAAAAGAGCTCCTTGTAGTCCAAGGAGGATAGATTGGATAGAACTCGGAGAAATAGAGGACATTTTACTGAGTGGGGTCAATAGTTATTTGAAAAATAAAGTTAAGGTGTCTATTTCGTGATGGATTTTCAATATTTTGAGTACGAATGTGTTAGGTATTTCCTCGATCATGATCATTACAGGTGATGTCTTTAAAGGTTGAATAATAACAAAAATATAAAATCATTTAAGATATTCATGAGAAATAAGGATAGAGTTTTATTACATAAGGAGCCATATATATGTGGGGATGGCCATGTTAAATCTGTCGATTGAAATGTTCATTCTTTGTTCTTGGAGATAATAAATAATTGGATAATAATAAAATACTTTCAAATGAATAATAAGTTTTAAAGTAAATTACGTTTGAATATGTAAAAGTTTTTATTCCGATGCACTAAGTGTTTGGGGATGACTTTTTAAAACATCTTCAAGAACTTCATCAGCTCGAATTAAAATTTAAGGTTTCGCAAACAATTAGCTGCAAAATCTTCTGCACGTAGAAACATTTTACAACTGCTTCGAAAATTTCTCGCCATTTTTACTGTTAAAGTGTGCCTAAATGTGCCTCCTACCGTTGAGCAGAGGTAATGCGGTTACTCCACGAAACCGGGGCTTTTCTTTTTTTAATTGACTGCACCACCTATTCTGCGTATTATGTGCTGCTCCTCGCCATAATGGCTTTTTGCAAACGACGAATTATTACCACCCATCTCTTTTGGTGGGAATTAAGTGGGGGGAAAAATGGGGAAGCTTTTGTTTTCAGTATCGTCTGCTTCATTTGTAGAAGAATTTTTTTTTGCTTCGTGGAATTAGAAAAAGACATAAATTAAATGTTGATTCAAAAGTTTTAAGCAATTATCTTAAAATAGATTGGGAATTATTATAATTTTTTTTTTCTTAATAATGTTTGAAATCCAATTACTTCCAACATATTTTCTTCAAAAAATGAGTTCAACTGGTGATTGCCGTAATCACCAGTTGCTTTTAAAACAAGTAATATAAAAAAAATTGTTTAAAGTCAATTTCTACTTTTTTTTTCACTCTATTGCAGAAAGTCCTTTATAAATAATTTTCATTCATTTTTTTAAAGTTTATCTGGCGTCATATATTCAAAGATAAATGCAACTTAAATGTAAAAAAAAAACTAAAATTAGTTAATTAATTAATTAATACTTGAAAAAACTGTATTAACATCAAGTGCCATCCACTACAAGTTCAAAAAAATGTATTTGAACTTGCGTGAATGAATTAAAAGTATTTTATGAATGATTGAAATTTTGAACAAGATATATATAAGGAGAGTGTGAGCTAATAGAAGGAATTGAAAAAGGTGTATCGTAATTGAATTTAATTCTTCAAGAAATATTCTATAACTTTTAATTCAAATTGAAGTATCTTTGAATGGAATTTTTATTCAAATATTGACTTATATGGTTTAATATATTAATATTAAGAAGAGTTATTTTTCTCAAAAAATTAGTGCAAGACAATTTTCAAATAACAATTTATTGTCTTATTTAAGTAATAAGTATGCCAAATTGAGCCAAACTATGGCTTAAGTAATAAATTTGCACCCCATTCAGTAATTCAGTAATTCAATTTTTTGCACCACATTCAGTAAATCAATTTTCTAACAAAATAGGAGTAATTATGCATAATGTTTTGCTCTCCCAAGGAAATTATACAAGTTATAATAATTATTTATCATCTCATGACTGGATCTCACAGATATGTTTGTTATGAGTATACACCATCATTTCTGGATAATAGTGTTAGTGATGGTACTGCATTCCAAAATGCTGAAATCTCACACCACAATTTTGTGGATATGTTCATAATCAAACTGTTTTTCGCCCTTTTAACAGTAAAGATGTTGTCTTCTTTCAGTTTAAGAAACGAAAGACCTGGAAGAAATGCCTGGATATCCAAGGTTTTGCAATATGTTTTGATGTTTTTCTAGTTCCTTTCTTTAACTGCCTGCATCATCATTGCTAGCAGGGAACCTTTTTTTTCTTGTCCTCTAACTCTTTCAAGAAGCCGCCTTGTAGAGGTTGGCATCTCAACTCCCAACGGTCCATCTCGTGGACAGCTCTTCACTCCCTCACCCAGGGCACTGGTATCTCACCATCGTGATGATGATCTCTATTCTTCTCCTCCGGCTTTCTCTCTCTCTTTTTTCTCTAAGTTCTTTTTTTTTAAATCATAAATTACTTCGCTTCATTGGCCAGAACCAGCATTCAGAGACCGTCCTAAAACTGTAACTGGTCGTAGGATAGGTCGTAGGACTGGTCTTGTCATCTGATATTGACCACGTGGTGTGGGGTTCCTTTTCGGAGGTCAAAGGTTGATTCTAATTGCGCAAGATAAATCTGGAGAACCCCGCCATTACGCTCCCTTCCAACACAAATAACTGAATTCTCATAGCGGGCCATAAATATTTTATTATGGGATTCTCCTACCGGGCAACCTCGAAAATCTATAGATTCTACCTTCAGTAAACATCCTCTTTAGCTGTTATGCAAGCTGAAATCTGACCACCTGCACTTTGAGGTTTCAAAAAACTATTAATTAGAAAAAGATCAAAGGGAGCAGCAAACATCTTCTCTATATTCGGTGAAAAACAAATATTCGCAACTTTGGCCAGGGATTATTTTTCTCAGGAAACTCTCCTTCATTGATCAGACCCGCCTCAGATTTGGGTATTAGAAATTTTTTCCCACAAATCATTCAAATATATATACATTAAATATTACCAAAGCGCATAAAATATATAAAAATTACTAATATTTTTATACCCCACATTTAAAATATTTTGAAATGCATGTGGGCACAACACATTTCTTACAAAGGTTCATTAGATCTTCTTCATAATTACTTCCAGAATTAATCGAAGAATATTATTTCTGTGATAGAATTTTACATGAAGCTAGGCAATTTCTATGTAATAATGTATAGCTGAACGATTTTTGTTGACAGCAACAACACAGCACATTTGCAATATTAAATGATATCTTATTTCTAAACGTGTCTTTAATGTTATTTTTACAAATAAATATTTTAGAAAATGGGTTTCCTTGTGTAATTACACGCTTTTCTTGTTTTTGTAAACCTGTTATGTAAGATACTCATATTTATCCCGTCAATAAATGAACTAGAAATATAAGAAATTACAGTTATTGACCATAAAAACCGAATGGATTAGGATTAAAACAAATATTTTTATTTACGTTAATATGAATATTGTCTTTTATGTTAAATTCAAGAGGTATAATTTCGAAAATGGCGGCTAGAAACTGAAACTGTCAATATTAGAGTAATTTATAAATTAGTAATTCTAGTATACAAGAGAAATGAGATACTCATCAACAACTTTTATAACGAAATAAAAATAGAAATATTAACAAATAAACGTAGTAAACAGGTTCCTTGAGAGATGTTGTGTCATCACCAAACACTCTCTCCAACTTATAACGGGGAATTGAAAATCATTAGAGAGATTTTGCATACCGTACGTTAGTTACCGTAGGACGTCCGTTAGCTTATTCTCCCTAGCGCGCATGCTCATAGGAAACTGAGCATGAGCGCTAGGGAGAAAAAGCTAACGGACGTCCTACGGTAACTAACGTATGGTATGCAAAAACTCTCTATTTTTCTCGTAAAAGATCATAATTTAGTTTCACTGCGTGACATGGAAAAGAGGAAAAACAATTTTTTCCTCGACAAACATAGTTTTACGGTTTAATACCCCTTATTCCAGCAGGAAAGTTAAAGTGTAATATATAATGCTGGATATTTTACCGGAGAAATTTATGTCCGTCTTTTTAGGAAAACTTTTAGGCCAGTTGTCTGGGAAATGTTCAGTTGGCGAGGTTCTATTTCATACTCTCATCTTTCACACAGAACTTAGTATTCTATTGGCCAATAAATTCCGGTTCCTTTTTTAAAGGTTTGGTTAGTTTTGGCCGTTTTATTTCTTTTTTTTTTTCTACCAGACTGCCACTTTCAATGGGTGTGGGTAATTGTGTCTGGAGGAGAAATAGGAATGGATGGGTTGGGCTACTAACGGTGTTAAAATGATGTAGTACGTAGAGAATGGTTACTAATCATTA
>BPLQ01007577.1:0-138701 GCA_021605075.1 Caerostris darwini
TTTATTTCTATCATGTGAAACTTTATTAAGTAAATTTATTGAAGAATTTTTGATTGAAATATTAGATTTTTCATTGTAGATTAATCCATTACTCAAATGCATTACGTAATATTTGTTCACTCAATTGTTAACATAAAATTGTTGTTATCCCAAATTGCTTATAATTGTTATGCACATTAATTTTCGTCATTTTCTTAAGGTTATTGTTTTTACATACATATTGCCGTAATTGTTCTTTAAAACTCTGGAAAATAAAAACTGATTTAATTTTTATAAAATTTCAAATAAAAATTGTGACTGTTGTTTATCATATTATTATTGTTACTTTAATTGTTGCTTATAATATTATTATTGGTGCTTTAATTGTTGATTATATTATTATTATTGTTGTTTTAATTGTTGCTTGCCATATTATTATAGTTGATTTAATGTTGTTATAATTGTTATAATATTATTAATATTGTTACTTTAATTGTTGCTTTAATGTTGTTTTAATTATTGCTTATAATATTATTATTATTAGAATTATTGCTGATTTAATGTTGCTATTAAAAGTTACTTTATTGTTATTTTTGCTTTAATTGTTACTTATATTATCACTATTATTGCTTTAATTGTTGCTTATAATATTAATAATATTTTTATATTGTTTCTAATAATTGTTGCTTAATAATGATATTATTTTTAAGATGTTACTCACATAACATTAATTATTTTTCTTTTATTCGTCATTTAGAAGTTTATTTTTTATTTGATTATAGCATTTTGATTGATTTATACACTTGACCGTATCTCAGAATTCATTGATGAGCCCTTATTCTAAAAACTGTTGAACCAATCCAATTCTCTGTTTCATTGGAATTCCCCGTACGACCTTCTATAGACCCTGATTTCGGACACCAGAAGATCCTCCAGGGAAGAAGACAATACTCGATTCGATTTCTTGTTATTGGATTGACCTACTCTCCCTGAGTTACGCCTCTTTCGGAAAGTTAGCTTATTTGTGCGTGTTGCGTTTCGTTTCACAACTTCAACCATTTCAAAATGTTTTTTTTTCTCTGATCTATACTGTGTTATGGAAGTTCCTAATAAATATCAGTTGCAAAAATATTTATTAATTTTAATTTCTTATAATAATTTCTTTCTAATAATATCCTATATATTAAATATCCTGAGCTTTTTTTCTGATAAATAATGAATATTTTTTCTTTATTGAATATGTTATGAATATGTATAATAAATATTTTAACTGTAATGATGACTCCAAAAGGAATACTTTTTGTAGTGTTGTATGATTTCTTTGAAACTCTTTCTTTAATAATACTTTGATATTGAAATATTTTTGAGTTCTTATTTGTCAGCTAAAAATTAATTATTACAGAAACATTTAATTTGAATGGGAGTAATAAATAAAAAACTTATTATGTAATAAACATAAATATATTGCTTATAAATCCAATAAAACATATATTTTTATTTAGTTTTATGTTTTTGCTTTTTAAATATAGTGCAAAGTACCTAAACATGATATAACGAAGGATCAATAGTTGGAACAAAAACTTCAATTGCTAAATTATTAAAGAACATGTCTTTAATTTCTTATACAAATAATTATACAGTTATAGAAATTAAATTTTAACAGTTTAAATCATTCAACAATATTCGAATATATTAATATAGATAAATTTAAATCAGAATAATAGTTTTGTAGCCATGCTTCTTCCTACACATTGGCGAGAGCATCCCCTGTGGCGTTTAGGAAAAATGATCAGTTGGCCCACAGACTCTCACCGGAGAGGAAGTTTATTCCGCGCAATCCTGAGCATCGGGTTTTTCGGCTTAGTAGAATCCTTCAACGAATCTAATAATTATAAGTCTTTAAATGTGTTAAATGTTGTACGTGTGTAATGTTTGTGCGTGCTTAAATAAAGCTTTAAGTTCTGTGTCTAGAGTCTCAAACCAGCTGCACAACCTGCGCATTGCAGAATTTTCCTTAATTAATTAAATTAAATTAATTGCCTATTTCAGAAATTAATAATAATAATCTTTCAAGATAAATTTACATAGATGTACTCTAAGTCAGCTGCTATCCCAGCTGAATTTTAAAATTGTAACCTTTAAAAGCAACTGAGAATGAATTCTTCTCAGATATCCATTTCTCAAATAAGCCCAGTTTTCAAGCAAAGCTTACAAAAAGAAAAATCAGATATATTTTTTCTGACCCAGAGAAAAATCGTAAATGATACTCTTTAGTCTTTTTTTGAGCAAACTGCGAATTTTCTTTTTCTATTTTTCTTTGTTTTTTTTGCGAGCCTGAAGCTTTCCTCTTCCAAATTCATCTAGACAGAACCTTTAACGAAAGAAAAAGAATATAGGCGAAGAGAAAAAAAAAAAGAACCTAGGGTAGAATTCTTTTATTCTTTACGAAAAAAGAAATAATATAGCGTTCTCCATTTCTCACCAACGCTGCACATTTCAATCATCATCTAGGTCATTGTTATGAGTAAGGGAACCATCCAAAATGAAGCATCTTTACCGATTTCTTTATATTTCCATCTTTTGTTTTATTTCTTATATCTTTTTTAGATAGTTATTTATTGATTTGCTATTCGCAAATAATTGCTTGAAGAAAAGACCGTTTAGATTTTTTTTTTTTATTGTAAGAAGGAAACCTATCTGATTGTTTGTTATATTTTATTTTGTTTTTTCTATAATTGTGCTTCACTATAAGTTTTTTTGAAAGAGAATTATTTTTCTTTTATCAAAGAAACTATAAAAATACAATGAACCAATTTATAATTTTGTATTTATATTTTCGAATTTCAGTCAAGAAACTATTCAAATTTTTATTCAGTGTTTTGATATTAGGAATTAACTAATTGTTATTCTTTGTCTTCAGAGTGATGTATATACAGGGTGATTATAATTAAAATCCCACATTCAAACTGCTGTAAAACAAGAAACACTAGTCACAATGAGTTCAAATTTGAACTGAATAAACTTGAAAAAGAGGAAACGATAAGACATCAAAAAAAGGTTCCAAATTAATTAATAAATCTGTAAGGTACATAAAGAAAGTGAATTCGGCAGCCAGTAATATTTCGAATCGAAATGACAACGTATTTGGCATGAGTTGCATATTAAACCTGTAGTTAAACCTGTTCAATGTGCTTGATTGTTTCTGTTTTCGACAGAAAAAATGGCTTCCAAGTCATTCAACAGTTGCGACACTGTTAGTGAAAAGCCCATCCACCACGGCAAGGTCCTACGAAATTGGATTGGAAAAATCGGTGGAACCGTTTTTAGAACTTTTTTTTAGATGCCGTACCATTTCTCACTACTTCAAGTATCTTCAGTTCAATCTTGAACTCATTGTAGCGAGTGGTTCTTTTTTAACAGCATTTTGAAAGTGGGACTTTATTTATAATCCTCCAGTATATTATTTTTCCTTTTTTAAAAATTTACATACTTCAATGCGATACATTTTAATATATGTTCAGTTAAATATTTCCTTCCAAACTTTCTGCAACGTATGTTTTGATGTAAAAAGGCACATCTGTAATTTACGTTTCAGACATTTTTATGTAATGCGTATTAGTAAGTTATAAGTGCATATTTCATAAATAAACAATAAGAAGCTTTCAATATAAATTTATATAGATGAACTTTAGTAAGCTGATATTCCAGCTGAATTTTAAAATTGTAACCTTTAAAAGCAACTGAGAATGAATTCTTCTCAGATATCCATTTATCAAATAAGCACAGTTTTCAAACAAAGCTTACAAAGAAAAAATCCAATATATTTTTCCTGACCCAGAGAAAAATCGTAAATGATACTCTTTAGTCTTTTTTTTTTTTTTTCCTCCAAACTGTGAATTTTCTTTTTCTTTTTTTTGCTTTGTTTTTTTGCGAGAATGAAGCCTTCCTCTTCCAAATTCATCTAGACAGAACCTTTAACGAAAGAAAAAGAATATAGGCGAGGAGGAAAAAAAAAAGAAAGAAAAACTAGAATCCTTTTATTCTTTACGAAAAAAAGAAAACAATATAGCGTTCTCCATTTCTCACCAACGCTGCACATTTCAATCATCATCTGGGTCATTGTTATGAATAAGGGAACCAGTCTTCCAAAATGAAGCATCTTTGCCGATTTCTTTATATTTCCATCTGTTCTTTTGTTTCTTTATATCTTTTAGATAATTATTTATTGATTTGCTATTCGCAAATAATTGCTTGAAGAAAAGACCTTTTAGATTTTTTTTAATGTAAAAAGGAAACCTATCTGATTGTTTGTTATATTTTGTTTCTCCTGTAATTGTGTTCTTCAAGATAAGTTTTTTTTTGAAAGAGAATTATTTTTCTTTTATAAAAGTGAGAATAAAAATACAATGAACTAATTTAGAATTTTGTATTTTTTTTTTAATTTCAGTTAAAAAATTATGCACATTTTTATTTAGTATTTTGATGTTAGGAATTAACTAATTGTTATTCTTTATCTTTAGAATAATGCTATTATTTTCTTTTTTAAAGATTTACATATTTTAATGTGATAAATTTTAATCTATCTTCAGTTGAATATTTCCTTGCAAACTTTCTGCAGCGTATGTTTTGATGTGAAACAGTACAGCCATAATTTATGTTTCAGACAATTTTATTATGAGAAAAATATAAATTTAATAGGTGATTTAAATCAATGCAATATTTTTACAAGTATTTTTTTATAATAAAATCAGACTATGGCTTATAAACTTTCATTTTAATTTAAGTAGAATGCAGGCAACTTTACGTGAAAGAATATTACAGAAAATATATGAACTATCACAATTAGGACAGTTTGTTAATAAAAAAATAACAACCCTCTATCGTTGTGAATAACATTTGAACAAGGTTGAAGCATATAGTAATAAAATAGAGATCGCAAAGGTTTTTGAAAGGATAAAATTAATATAGAATGTAAAAAGGAAAAGTTATTATAATAGTATGCATAATTCCTTTAAAACATAAAAAAATTGAAAAACAATATTATTTATTAATAAAGTAAAAACGACAAATATTTAGAAAATTTTAATTTTTATTCATGCACATTTTAAAAATAAAGAAGCATTTGTTTTGAAAATCATTATAAGAATAATATTTTCCTTCCATCTCGCCAATAGTATAAATAGTCACCAAAAAAATTGCCAAACTATCATGGTATATGTTAAGTTTCATAATCCTGAACTATATGGCTAAAATTACTTTAAAATTGGTTAAAACTACATAAAACATTACATGAATATTATACCAGTTCATCAACATAAAGTTATCTATGTAGTATGATACAATTACCTGTACAGGTTCGATGTTACTCAGATACGAATTGCATACATTTAATAAAAATGTTTTTAAATCAATCTATGTTCTTTTAATATAACAAATTTCTACGTATCTGTGAAAAATATAAGGCCCTTTCAAAACTTTGTCAACAAAAGCAGGCATGCAAGGGCTATATTATACAGGGCTACATTTAACCTTTTTTTCAGTGCAACGCAGTTTAACAAAGTGAGTTTCCCTTATAAATAGTTATCATACCTTGTACGAAGCTCATACCTTATACGAATAATAATATATTTCTTTTTGCTGCAACGTTTGTTTTTTTAATTTTGTTAACTTCATTTAATTTAACTTATTTAATTGTTAATTTATTCTGTACTTTTAACTATAATATTCTGAAAAGAAAACCCCTCTAATCCTCATCTGACCGAACAAGGGATGCGTAAAAAAGATTTATTATTGTGTCTTACTCAGTTACTCTGTAGCAATGTTCTCCAATTATCCTATTCCAATAATCAGTAAATGCAATGGAAACCGATTTGTGGCTGAAATTCCTTTTTGTTCTTGAGGGACTTTGAAATTCAACTTTGAACTTATTTCTTTGAACTCCATAGTGCTTAGTAAAAGTGATGTTCAAAAATATGTAATTAGAAACTATCTTATAAAGCCTCTAAAAATGATGACTATTCCGATATTCAGAAATGAAACAGAAAAACAAATGGAGAAAAACAACTTCAAAAAGTTCCAGATTGATGATTCTTTAACCGGCCACTCCTATTGCATCAGGCGGGCACGTGATTATTTCCCCTAGGAAGCATTTTACGATAATAATGAATTTAATTTCAAGAGTAATTGTCCTAAGTTTAATTATCGTCTTAAAATATATTTACATATTGCGCAGAATTATGAATTTTTTTAAGAAAGAACAATTCTCAGGAAAAATGCATGATCTTTTTACAAAGATACGCAGTGCAACGTAGATTTATCTCCTCGTGGTGCACTCTGGGCAACGTTTGATATGGCAAAATGATCTAAAAATACGGCCTTCAATCTGGTTCAGTGTGAGTGTTTAGAGTTCTAAAGTTGGGTTGTTCCAAAACAAGAGAGAGGATAATTAAAAGGACCCTTAGGCACTTCTTTATTAAGGATGTGGCCGCTAGAAACAATCACAAGTCACTGTGGTCACGATTGTCTCCGCAAGCACCTTCACAGAATTAAACTGACTCCTGACACTCTCTGTCTCCTGTGTGATAACCAGGAAGAAATGAATATGTCCCACTTGTTCTGCACTGTCTCCTGTTTCTTTATGGAAATGTTATTGGATTGCTAGACTTAAATTGCCAGATTAACTGATGCCATTTGTTTCTATCTTATTCTTTGTATTTTTTTTATGACCTCTGCTGTACTGTAAACTTGACGTTGGAAATAAAAAAATACAGAGACAGTATTCCAGAATACATAATTTTTATTATTTCCGAATGAAAAAAAAAGATTTTGAAAATGAATTGCCCCATATTTAACTATCTTATAAACCAGGAATAAATGACAGCAGTCAGTTTAGCGATACGAAATCTCGATTACAATCTCCATCGTTAACTTTGATTACAGCAATGATAGCAATGCATATCTGAATCTAAAATCTAATTGACCTGACTCGACTACTACATATTAGTAGTAGTTGTAGTAGCAGAGTTAGGAAACTGTCGAACATTGATAGACATGTCTAAAATACAATAAACATAATTTACTAAAATCATTTGACTGAATCTAATATTTAAGCAACATCTTTTTTTATTTCCAATTAACCAGCTTTAAATCCCTTGCATAAAATAATCTCGAGTTCTTTTAAGTAAAGAGCAATTTTCTGGGAAAATATGGCCTTATCTAATTGCTGAAGTAGTTTTCCAGAATAATAATTATAATAAAAAGAAATCTATAATTTTCCCTTTCGTGATGCTCCTGTATTTGAATCTTTACTGCATAACTCTCTTTTCCCTGATCATTGCAGAGAAAGTGAAAAATGAAGAAAAGCAGCGAGTCACGCCAGAACAGAGCACACAGTACAAAGGAAAGAGAAAAATAAAGAGAAAAACGAAAAAGAAAGTTTTGTGGATGATAGATATCTCTTATAGATAAAAGAAGTTCCAGATGGGTCGAGCATTTAGTGAGAAATCATATGGGAGTCTTTCTTGGGAGTTTCTTAAAAATTCCAGTTTTTCAGAAGTTTTGAGATTTAAGTTTTCAAAACTTTACGTAAATGAAGTTTGAAGGATAGTTAAATATTAGTTTTTGGCATAGAGATCGAAGCTAACAATAATCAAATACGGCATCTTTTCTTTGAGTCTCTGTAGATGCATGTATTGAATATGCCATTTAATAGTAGGTTTATAATTGTGCCATTGACTTAAAAATTGTTAATAATTGTGGATGTGCCATTTAATAGTAAGTTAATAAATAATAAAAAAATGATTTCGAAGATTATCTTTTTAAATGTGTATTAGAAAAATTTTGCTATTATTCAAAAGAAAAGCTAATTACAAAAACTAATAATATCATGACATAATAATAGGAATAAAATTTGATAATGTGATAATTATATAATTTTTAGCAAGTGTTTATTGAAATTTATAATAGTGGATATTTAATTAGAGAAATACTGTGCGAAATCTTAAAAAGAAATGATTAATGTTTATTTGATGTATTTAAAATGAAGAAAAAATAAGCTATCATGGCAGATTTATTTATAAAAAATATCGTTAGCTGTAGTTTAGAAATAACATAGATTAATATTTTTATAAAAGATAAAACTAATTATACTAACTTTTTCTAAACAACTAAAGTGTTTATTAGTTGGGAACAGTAATACTCAGAGTTAGTTGAACTACAAAGTAAATTCATTTATTTTATTATATAAGGGGATATAATACATAGGTACTTCATCGTATATTCTTCAAGAGTTTCCAATCAATGAATTGTATATCATATCTAATTGCAATACTTATATACCATATCTAATACGTATCTATTATACTTGTACAGTGACGTGTCAAAAACAGTGGGATATCTCCTAATAAAGCGTGGGACCCTCTTTTCTTCCGGCAAATGTAGCAAGTGCCGAAACTGCTTTTTGATTATATTCTGTACATGTTTGATAGAATTCTCTTCGAACAATCTAGGTGACCAAATCATTTGCTGGAAATATCCAGAATGCTTTTCCAACCAATAGCAAACGATTATGGACCATTTGACATGATGTATTGTCAGATGACCAAATCGATGCTATGAAAAAACATCCCATACCCTTATGGAGGCATCACCAGCTTGTGCAGTGCCTTGTTGACAACTTGAGCCAACTACGCCATCAATTCTTAACAACTGAAATTTTGATGCATTTGACCAAAAAACGTTTTCTCAGCCATTAAAGTCCCAAATGATCTGCTCACGAACCCAGCAGAGGCGCTGTGCCTTAAAGCGTGTTGTTAGTATAGCACTCAATAGATCTTCAGCTGCCATATCCCCTCAATGCCTAATTTCATGCTATCAATCCCTTAATTTCGGTGCAATATCCTAATGAGCATATCTGTCATACACCCACATAGATTATAGATTGCTACATCTATATTAATTATTTGATGGAATATTGTACATCTGTTTACATTGATTACTCTACACACATTCCACTAGTCTTGTTCATCAAGCAGGCGCAGTAAGTCACTGCTTTGTCCAAGATGGGAGAAAATGCCTGAAATTATATATTATCAGCACGCTCTTGACACTATGGATCGAAAAATGTTGAATTCTTTAACAATTTATAAAATAGCTTCAGCTAGCATTCCGCTTTTAAAGTATGTTAACTCCTATAGTAAAGCCATAATTATAGCAGAAAACATTTCACATAAATCACTTGTGTACAAATGAAAGTCCTGATAATGCATTGCCTATTTATATATTCATTGCGCAATGATACTGCCATCTATATATTTTCATATTGCTATTCCATAATTTTTTGGCACTTCAGTGTATTTATTTTTCGTTTCACTCATACTTATGTTAGATGCATAGCATCTATCATACAATACTTGTTTTCTGTAACAAGATTATTCTACTCCTGTAAGTGAAAGTGTTTAATTAAAATTTTTTGCATTGCTTTTTCTCTCACATTCTTAATTGGTAAGGGGATATATAGCCTCGTGTACGGTAGTAAGGTGTGGAATAATAAAGTCAACTAATAGTAACTGATCTGGCGTTTGGTACCACAGGCTTCGGGTTAGAGGTCCCAGCTGTACCATGGACGTTTCTGGTGGTTCAGAATCTGCTTTAAACAGTAAATCTCTGTCTAATATGACGGTACAGCGTTGGGCGTAAGGGTGACAACCCTATCCCGTAAAAATAGAAAACACATCCTGTCTCGAAATCTGCCACTAAGCAGACGTCCTTGGCCCTCCATGGGGCTGTTGCATCAAAGAAGAATAGAAACTGAAGAACTGTTTTTACTGTTCACTCATATACAATGCAGGAAAACCAAAACATTGAAAAATCTAGTATAGAAGAAGAAACAGTTTTTTCATTTGAAATAGATTTCCTCAAACAATTTTACAGATATAAAAATATTTTCTACTAAATATTCAGCTTAAAATATATTTTTTAAAAACACTGTTTAGCTAACGTACCAAAAAATCATATTGGAGGTGTTTAGAATTACTAAATGAGTAATGATCCTGAATATGAATGAAAGCATTTGTGTAACACAAACAGTTCGAAACCAAACAGACATCTTTGCTGTGTCCTTTTCTCTGCTCCATAAACGTTTAGCATGAAACAGTCTTTTATCTGGGATGAAGTAAGATAAACATTAACTATCTAAATGAGACATCACAACACAAAGTTAATCACCTTATTTTTTTTAAACGTAATATCATCAATTTTCCGACAACGGATATTTATTTGACAATTAGCAGCGTAAGTATAGTTCCAGTTATTATGTGTGAGCTATAAATAGATAAAAGCTAGAGGCAGCGGCAAAAATAATTGATGCGCAGATGTTTTTGCGCTAAACGTGAAAGATGATATTTTTTCGCTCACTGAAAGTCGAAAGATGTTATTAATAGATATTAAACAAAGCTTAACTTTGTAATTAAGTAAACACAAAAGAGTTAAACAGGAAAAGAATATTCTCATCTGGTTCCAACATTGAATGGAAGGTAATTATCCTAATTTTAGAAATAAGATATAACCATCAAGTTTCTGAATTTTATTAAATGCTGTTTTAAAAAACACAGTTTAAGAGATAGGGAAAATGAATGTTCTATTTTAATCTTTTCAGTTGACTTCTATGAATGAATAGTCTTTTGTCATAGACAAAAGTTGAAAACATGAAATAACTTAAGAACTAATGTTATAAAGTTTTCTTATTAGAAGCATAAGAGAATGATAATTTAAATTTTATTGCAAAATAAAAATATTAAAAATTTCTTTCTACATTTATGACTGAAATTAGCAAAAAGGCAATTAAAAAAATAGTTATCATTTTGTTAAGTTAATGCAGATTGGGAGTTTATTATTAAAATGCTATTTTATTCAAAATTTACTTAAATGTTTTATGTGGGAATTACCTGATGACGATGACAGGAGTTTGGCTCTACAGATTTCGAGTTCGAATTCCTGCATGTCATGGATGTTTGTAGTGGTTCAGAATCCACTTTAAGACATAGGTCCTGGTCTAATATGACTGTAAGGCATAAACCTGAAAACGCAACCCTTTTTACGGGGTAGGATTGTCAAAACCATTCCTGTTAATAAACAACTCTAAAAATATCTCTATATCATAAAACATATCCTGTTTCGGAGTTTGCCAGTACGCAGATGTCCATTGTCCAACATGAGGACGTTGCATCAAAGGAGAAGAATAGAAACTGAAGTACTATCATCACTGTACAAGGCAGTAAAACAAACATTTTGAAAAATCTAGTTCAAAAGAAACAGATCTTTCATTTGAAATGGATTTAATCCAAAAACATCAAGGACTTTCAAAAAAAAAAAAAGAAAAACATTTTTTAATAAATATTTTTTTTCCTACTAAATATTAAAATATGATTTCTGAAAACAATGTTTTTCTAATTTACCCAAAAAAACCTATTGCAGATGTTTAGAATTATTAAATGAGTATTGATCCTGAATACGAATGAAACAATTTGTGTAACATAAACTGTCTGAAGCAAAAGAGACATATTTACTGTGTTCTTTTCTCTGCTTCATAAACGTTTAGCATGAAATGGTCTTTTATCTGACATAAAGTAAGATAAACATTAACAATCTAAATGAGACATCACAACGCAGAGTTAAAACACATTATTTTTTTTTAAACATAATATCATCAATTTTCTGAAACCGGATATTTATTTGACAATTAGCAGCGTAAGTATATTTGTAGTTATTATGTTGAGCTATAAATAGACAAAAACTAGAGGCAGCGGCGAAAATAATTGACGCGGAGATGCTTTTGCGCTAAAAGTGAAAGAGGATATTTTTTCGCTCACTGAAAGTCGAAAATTGTTATTAATAGATATTAAACAAAGCTTAGTTTATGATTAAGTAAACACAAAAGAGTTAAACATGAAAAGAATATTCGCTTCTGGTTCCAGCATTGAATGGAAAGTAATTATCCTAAGTTTAGATATAAGATATAAACATCAAGCTTCTGAATTTTATTAAATGCTGCTTTAAAAAAACACAGTTTAAAAGATAGTGATAATGAATGCTCTATTTTAATATTTTCAGTTGGATTTCTATGAATGAATAATCTTTTGTCATCGGCATGAGTTAAAAAAAATGAAGTAAATTAAGAATTAATGTTATAAAGTTTTCTTATTAGCAGCATAAGAGAGCGATAATTTAAATCTTATTATAAAATAAAAGTATTAATAATTTTATGTTACATTTATGACTGAAATTAGCACAGACAATTTAAAAAATAGTTATTATTTTGTTAAGTTAAGACATATTGGGAATTTATTATTAAAATGATATTTTACTCAAAATTTATTAAAACCTTTATATAGGAAGAGCTCGATGGCCAAGTGACTGGTGCTCTGCACTACAGGTTTCGAATTCGAATCCTTCCATGTCATCGTCGTTTGTAGTGGTCCGGAATTCACTTTAAAACATAGGACCCAGTCTAATATGACTGTAAGGTATAAACCCCAAAACCCTACCCTTTTTATGGTATAGGGTTGTCAAAACAATTCCTGTTTATAAACAACTCTAAAAAAACTGTATATCATAAAACATATCCTGTTTCGGAATTCGCCAGTAAGCAGATGGCCGTGGTGCAACATGGGGCCGTTGTATCAAAGATGAATAGAAATCGAAGAACTATTTTCACTGTTCACTCACATACAATGCAGGTAAACCAAAACTTCGAAAAATCTATTTCATATGAAATAGTTCTTTCATTTGAAATGGATTTCTTCCTGAAACACCAAGGACCTACACAGATGCAAAAATTATTTTCTACAAAATATTCTAAATATTAAAATATGATTTCTGATAACAATGCTTTTTCAATTTACCAAAAAACACCTATTGGAAATGTTTAGAATTATTAAATGAGTAATAAACCTGAATAAGAATGAAACCATTTGTATAACATAAACGATCCAAAACAAAACATGCATCTTTGCAGTGTCCTTTTCTCTGCTTCATAAACGTTTAGCATGGAATTGTCTTTTATCTGACATAAAGTAAGATAAACATTAACAATCTAAATGAGACATCACAACACAAAGTTAATCACCTTATTTTTTTTAAACATAATATCATCAATTTTCTGAAAACGGATATTTATTTGACAATTAGCAGCGCAAGTATAGTTCCGGTTATTATGTTGAGCTATAAATAGATACAAGCTAGAGGCAGCGGCGAAAATAATTGATGCGGAGATGCTTTTGCGTTAAAAGTGAAATATGATATTTTTTCCCTCACTGAAAGTCGAAAGTTGTTATTAATAGATATTAAACAAAGCCTAATTTTGTGATTAAGTAAACACAAAAGAGTTAAACATGAAAAGAATATTCACTTCTGGTTCCAGCATTGAATGGAAAGTAATTATCCTAATTTTAGAAAGAAGATATAAACATTCCGCTTCTGAATTTTATTAAATGCGTTTTTAAAAAACACAGTTTAAAAGATAGCGATAATGAATGTTCTACTTTAATCTTTTCACTTGACTTCTATGAATGAATAATCTTTTGTCATCAGCAAAAGTTTTAAAAAAAATGAAGTAAATTAAGAATTAACGTTGTAAAGTTTTCTTATTAGAAGCACATGAGAATAAGAATTTAAATTTTATTACAAAATAAAGATATTAATAATTTAATGCTACATTTATAACTGAAATTAGCGGAGACAATTTAAAAAATAGTTATGATTTTGTTAAGTTAAGATTTAATGAGAATTTATTATTAAAATTATATTTTATTCAAAATTTCCTTTAACGATTTATATGGGAATTGCTTGATGGCCGAGTGACTGGCGCTGGGAGCTAGAGGTTTCGAGTTCGAATCTCGGTGGGCTGTGGGTGTTTGTAGTGGTTTAGAATCCACTTTAAAACTTAGGTCCCGGTCTAATTAGATCGTAGAGCGTTGAGGTGTAGTCAGTCTTCATCCCTCGTGGTTCCTCGCAAAAGGGAAGTTGCATATTACCCTCAGCCATGCCCCAATCACCTGCGACTAGGTCTTGTGGACCTGGTGTAGGCATTCCTGCACCAGGGCATTAGCAACAACAACAACAACAACAATGTATATATTTTTCGTTTACTCATACTTATGTTAGTTGCATAGCTCCATCATACAATAATGGTTTTCTTTAGTATGATTATTGTACTCTTTTAATTGAAAGTTTGTGATTAACCTTTTTTATATTGTTTTTTCACTCACCTTCTTAAATGGTAACGGGTTATATAACCTTGGGAATAAAATAAAAAAAGTCAACTAACAGAAACTGAACTACTGTTTTTACTGTTCCCTCATATACAAGGCGGGAAAAACCACAACATAGAAAAGTCTAGTACAGAAGAAACAGTTTTTCACTTGAAATAGATTCCCTCAATGCCTTTCAAGGATAAAAAAATCTATTTTCTACTAAATATTCAGATTAAAATATGATTTCTAAAAACACTGTTTAACTAATTTACAAAAAAAACAAAAACATATTGGAGGTGTTTAGAAATATTAAATGATTAATAATCCTGAATACGAATGAAACCATTTGTATAGCGCAAACGACTCAAAACAAAACAGACACCTTACTTTAATATTAACAATCTAAATGAGACATCACACCGCAAAGTTAATCACCTTATTTTTTTAAACATAATATCATCCATTTTACGAAAACGGATATTTATTTGACAATTAGCAGCGTAAGTATAGTTCCAGTTATTATGTTGAGCTATAAATAGATCAAAGCTAGAGGCAGCGGCGAACATAATTGATGCGGAGATGCTTTTGCTCTAAAAGTGAAAGAGGATATTTTTTCGTTCACTGAAAGTCGAAAGTTGTTATTAATAGATATTAAACAAAGCTTAATTATATGATTAAGTAAACACAAAAGAGTTAAACATGAAAAGAATATTCGCTTCTGGTACCAACACTGAATGGAAAGTAATTATCCTAATTTTAGAAATGAGATATAAACATTCTGCTTCTGAATATCGTTGAATGCTGTTTTAAAAAACACAGTATTAAAAGATAGCGATAATGAATGATCTATTTTAATCTTTTCAATTGGCTTCTATGAATGAATAATCTATTGTCATCGGCAAAAGGTGAAAAAAAGAAGCAAATTTATAACTAACTTTATAAAGTTTTCTTATTACAAGCGTAAGAGAACGATAATTTAAATCTTATTACAAATTAAAAATAATTTGTAATAATTTGTATAAAAATGTTTTCTACATTTATGACTGAAATTAGAAAAGGCAATTTAGCAAATAGTTATCATTTTGTTAAGTTAAGACAGATTGGGAGTTATGATACTTTTTTTACAAAATTTATTTAAATGTTTTATATGGAAAGGGTCTGATGGCCTAGTGACTGGCCCTGTGAACGACAGGTTTCGATTTCTAAGCCCGACATGTCATGGATGTTTGTAGAGGTTTGGAATGCACTTTAAAATATAGGTCCCGGTCTAATATGACTGTAAGGCATAAACCTGAAAACCCTACCATTTTTACTGTTTAGGGTTGTCAAAACAATACCTGTTTCTAAGCAACTATAAAAATATCTCTATATCATAAAACATGTCCTGTTTCGGAATTTGCCAGTAAGAAGACGTCCATGTTCCAACAGGGGGCCGTTGCATCAAAGAAAAAGAATAGAAACTGAAGAACTATTATTATTATTCGCTCATATGCAAGACAGGAAAACTAACAGGAAACAGTTCTTTTTTAAATGGTTTTAATCCAAAAACATCAAGGTTTTCCACAGATAAAAAAATATTTTTTTCTAAATATTCTAAACATTAAAATATGATTTCTAAAAACATTACTTATCTGATTTACAGAAAAAGCATATTGAGATACATTGCATTATGTTTAGAATTATTAAATGAGCAATGATCCTGAATACAAATGAAACCATTTGTGTAACATAAATGGTTCAAAATAAAACATGCATCTTTGCAGTGTCCTTTTCTCTGCTTCATAAACGTTTAGCATGGAATAGTCTTTTATCTGACATAAAGTAAGATAAACATTAACAATCTAAATGATACATCACAACACGAAGTTAATCACCTTATTTTTTTCAAACATAATATCATCAATTTTCTGAAAACGGATATTTATTTGACAATTAGCAGCGCAAGTATAGTTCCAGTTATTATGTTGAGCTATAAATAGATACAAGCTAGAGGCAGCGGCGAAAATAATTGATGCGGAGATGCTTTTCCGTTAAAAGTGAAATATGATATTATTTCCCTCACTGAAAGTCGAAAGTTGCTATTAATAGATATTAAACAAAGCCTAATTTTGTGATTAAGTAAACACAAAAGAGTTAAACATGAAAAGAATATTCACTTCTGGTTCCAGCATTGAATGGAAAGTAATTATCCTAATTTTAGAAACAAGATATAAACATGAAGCTTCTGAATTTTATTAAATGCTGTTTTAAAGAAACACACTTTAAAAGATAGCGATAATGAATGTTCTATTTTAATCTTTTCAGTTGGCTTCTATGAAGGAATAATCTTTTGTTATCGGCAAGAGTTAAAAAAAAATGAAGTAAATTAAGAATTAAAGTTATAAAGTTTCCTTATAAAAAGCTAAAGAGAAAGAGGATTTAAATATTATTACAAAATATAAATACTGATAATTTTATTCTGAATTTATGATTAAAATTAGTGCAGACAATTTAAAAAATGGTTATGATTTTAAATAAGACATGTTGTTAATTTATTACGAGGGTAAGTCTGAAATTTTTGAGACAGTGGCAGACGACAAAAACGCAGGAAAAAAATAGTCGTAAAATTTGAACTCTTTTTCGGCCGCAGACTATAATTTGTGGCAACAATTGCAATTTAGCTGTCGTAGAATAGATTTTGGAAGAAAAGAAAATGGAATTGACGAGTTAGCATTATCGCGCTATGATTTTCTATGATTAATTGGGGATAAATCAAGAAGAATGCCTTCAACGTCTTCAATTAGGATATGGAGACGAAGCTCCATCTCGCGCTACTGTATTTAAATGGTTTACAGTATTTCGTAGATGTCGAAGTTCTGTGTTGGATTAAGAATAGATTTTTTGACGTTCCAACATGACAAGAAAGTAAAGTATGGGTCTTTGAAGATGACCCCAAACAACAATGGTGAAAAGACAACGAACAATTAAAAAGTAATGTATGCCGTTTTCTTCAGAAGTATGGGACTGGTCAAAGCCATCAAGCTGGAGGGACAGAAGACAGTCCCCAACACTAAGTCTCTTCCAGAAATTCTTAAAGAAGTGAATGTAAGGAGACTCATGCTTCACCATGATAATGCATCTTCTCATACGGTAAGATCGATAGTTGAATTTATATACGTTAGTTATATGGAATATATTATCCACTAAAGAAAAAAATAAAGAAAATTTTTGTTTTATAAAGGAGCTTTCATATTATTATTATGTATATCCTATTAAACAACTATTAGTAGGGTTTTTTAATTTAGTATTTAAATATTCAGAATATTAGTAGGTGTAAAAATCATTAACAGTTGAAGTTTATTAACATATTTACAGTCTTCAAATAATAAATACAAAATATTTAGTTTTATATGATAAAAAGTAATGCATAATCTATAAAATGGGGTAGGAGAATATGCTTTTCAAAAAAAGTTTTTTTTCAGCAACTATGATGAGAAAATAGTATTAAGAAATATTTGTTCTTATTTGGGTTTTAAAAAAGCCGCGTACGAAAAAAACCTCACATAAATGAATCGATTTAAATGTTAAACCATAGAAAAGTAATAAGATAAAGCACGAGTAGAAGTTGCTAATAGGAAGTCAAGATACTCGTCATGTGATAGGAGTACAATTCATCAGTATATCTAATTCTCATATTGATTTGTAGTGGACTTAAATCTTCAATTACTTGCATTGCACTGAAAGCATTGTTTAATATTGTTCTGTGTAAGCTTATATTCAGAAACTTTCGAAGGAGGATATTCTTAAAAGCAATTTTATTAAGTATTACAATTCGTATCTGATTTATATCGTAGCCTGAATAATAATTCATAATGTAGCATATTAGATTGGTAATTTTAATTTTGATAAATAATTGTAATATTCATCCATCGGTCAAAATTAATTTTAATTAATTTAAAATTAGTTCTTGGCATGTATTTCAAAGTTTTGCAGCTTAACCTATGCGATGGAAGCTTGGCGATTTTTTGGCGACTATCTATACTATTGGCGAGAAGGGAAAAAAAGTTTATCACAAAATTTTGAAAACAAATATTTAATTTATTAAAACTTTAAATAAATGCATATTTAATGTTTTAAATATATTTCATTTTTTTACTATCAATAAATAAAATTATTTTTGATATCCTTAAAAGAATTATGCATATTATGTTAATTATTGCTACATATTAATTTTCATTATTTATGAGAATGTAGTTTACAAGTTTTTTTTTTGTTTTGGAGATAGAACATTTCTGAGTCAAATGCATTTTTGGGATCAATAAATATATATATATATATTAACACAAAGAACGTTCTGAGGAAATATGTAAAAAAAAAAAATAAAAAAAAAATCAAATGGTGATTCTCTGATACGAAAAGGACTGAGATGGTGACATCAATATTTGGTACCTTTCGAATAGGAGAATGCTCTATATGCTTAAAAACGACAAATCCTTGGTGAATAAAGAATTTTTGAAATTCTTAATAATTAAACTTTCTATATATATGAATATTATTTTAGAAAACTAGATTAATGCTGAATGAACTCAAAATTATTTTATAAAACTAGACTAATGCTGCACGAATTCTTGAAAACGATTTTAGAACACTAGACTAATACTGAATGATCTCTTGAACACTATTTTAGAATACTTAGACTAATGCTAAATGAACTCAACATTATTTTAGAAAACTAGACTAATGCTGAATGATCTTTTGAACACTATTTTAGAAAACTTAGACTAATGCTAAATGAACTCAACATTATTTTAGAAAACTAGACTAATTCTGAATGAACTCTTGAACACTATTTTAGAAAACTAGACTAATGCTGAATGATCTCTTGAACACTATTTTAGAATACTTAGACTAATGCTAAATGAACTCAACATTATTTTAGAAAACTAGACTAATGCTGCACGAATTCTTGAAAACGATTTTAGAAAACTAGACTAATGCTGAATGATCTCTTGAACATTATTTTAGAAAACTAGACTAAAGCTAAATGAATAACGACAAATTTAAAACGATAAAGCCAACATCTCATAAATTGTAAAATTCAACAAATAAATTAAAAATCAAATTTTTTCTAAGATATTAAATTAATTTTTAGAACTGATAAAAAATGATAAAAAATTAACTCAGATGAAAAAAAAATCTACTTATGAGTTTAAAAATGTGCCTTTCAATAAGAATAAGTCTTTTTTGTCAAGGTTGTTTTTCCATGTTACGCAGTTACAAATCGTCAATACTTTTAGCTTTTTCTAGCATAAAAGAGTGGATTATACATGTGTCGTGGATGTTTAAAGGATTATACCGATGCCACAGACATCTCAAAAGAACGAAATTTTGTCCTTGAACAAATATTTATTTTATGTCTAGTTCTGTAAGAGATTAGATTAGTTTATCCGGTTTTTCAAGTATTTCTTTTAGAATGATTAAAAATATTAATATTTTAACGTTTAAATATTTTAAAACATTTAAAATGTTAATAAACTTTTAATATTTTAAAACATTTAAAATATTTAAATGTTTGTTGGGAAATGATACTTATTTATATGAATATTAATGAACTTATATTGTTATATAGAGGTTTATTTAATACTTTCATGTCACTAATATTTCACATCATTAAATTAATCTTTTAATATTTATTTTATTTTACTAATTGGACTATCTGTGATATCTATACTATCTATCTTAAGAAAGCATCATTTCAATAGGTTTTACAAGTGAAATATAAAATACCCTTCAAGAATTACTTTCATAGAGATCTGTGAGAACTAGAAGGAATAAAGTTCTAACAACGACAATAAAAAAGGAAAATTTGAGTTTATTACTTATAATTAAATGTTTCACTTATAACAGATTATAGTCTTCGGGTTTAAAATTGAATAGTAAAATGTTAATATTATAAATAATTTTGATATAATCTTCTCCATCTAGTCATTGAGATTTATATTTTGGTGAAAGTTGTTTTTGCATATTGTGATCAAGTCATGAATAATATGTTTCCCCAATCACCAATGACGTAACAAAATTTTAGACCTAAGTAATAAAGCACATTTTTAAGATACTGCGTTTATTTTGGAAGGGAAGTGTTGTAGACTTAATAATTGTGAGACAAAAATTAGCATTGATAATGTTGGATTGGTCGGAATAATAATGTTGGATAATGGAATTCGATAATGTTGGAACATTCATGTCTTTATTTTGCAAATAAACCTTTTTAAAACAAAAATTCCTTACTGTAATTTTCCATACTCTACTTTTGCACATTTTTTATATCTATTGATGATGCGCTCTTACTAACGTACTAGAGTTCGCAAATTCGACTCTTTATTTAGTATTACTGTCTTTGGCAAACTAATTGGTTTGGCAAAGACAGTGATGGACATCTTTCTTTGACATATGGGGTTGTACAATCAATATTTATCAAATTTGCTTCATTTAACAAACAAATGCTTGACAGTTACCAATGACAGTTTCCCTGGAAGCTATTATTCTCGTTATCTTTCTGACAGGCTCCATGTAGTACACTTGAGTAAAGTCAGCTAAATATTAGTCAAATATGCAAAATATTAGTCAAATCACTTTTGTTTAAAAAATGTATTGATTTGTTGAAAAGTTTTAATCCTTTCTTACACATAACAATTTTTATAATTTCTATAGACCAACATGCATAACAAGGAAGTCATTTATGAATAAAGCATCTTTTACGAAATGAAATTAATAATAAAAGATTTTTTGAGGAAGTGGTTCTTATCTCTTCCATTCTTCATGGCAAGATTTCTTATTTCTTTTGCAGACAAAATTTTATTTTGAATTTAATTTGTTCACCAACTTCTTCGTGATCCAACAAAGAAGAAGACTGAATTAATTAAATATATTTTTTGAGTCCTATTATTTGAAATTACAAAAACTTGGTGAGCGATAAAATGCTGAAATATATTGGATGCAATATATGAATAAAAATTTAAGAAATACATAAAAATGATCTTTAATGTTAGTAGAATTTCTTTAAGAATTCTATGTAATTAATATTTTAAAAAAAGTAATATAAAATTTTTTTAAAGTCAATTTCTACTTTATTTTAGAAAGTCTAAATTTTCACTTTAAAAATTCAGTTTAAATTTTCCTCTTACATCTGGAGCCATCTATTGGTAGATACATGCAACTTAAATCTAAAAAAAAACTGAAGTTAATTAATTAAATTTAATTGATGAATTAATATTTGAAAAAACTGTATTAACATCAAGTGTCATCCTCTACAAGTTCAAAAAATGTATTTAATGTGGAGTAAATAAAAAGTATTTTATTAACGATTAAAAATTTGAATAAGATATATATAGCGAGTTTTTGAATTAATAGCAGGAATAGAAAAAAGAAAAAAAAGTAGTAATTACTAAATGTTTAATAGCATTGAATTACTTAAATACTTTTTGGTCGTTTAACATGCTTTTATGTTATAACTTTTCTGAACAAAAACTTTAAAACAAAAATAGTTTTATCATATTAACATAATGTAAGCTACAAATTTAATACAAAACTGGTGAAAACTTGTAAGTTTTTTAATTTAAATTTAAAAAGCATTATAAAAATAGTTCTTTATTTAAGCATCAGTCAATTTCTTCGTGCTACATAAAAATACAACAAAATACAATTAAAAGTAAGAAGTCCGCAAAATTTATTAGAATAATGATTATAATGTAGAAAATGTAACAAAGCAACACAAAGAGTAGCAAGTAAAAGAGTAATAGTAAAAGTGTAACAAAAAAACACAATATAAATAATATCAAAAAAAATAAGTGAACAAACATTATATACTCTTTAGTGGCCCGAACGAGACGTAGACGGCTGCAATATTCAGAGTCTAAAGTGGAAATGTCTTCTTACATTTTTTGTTACAGAAAAAGCATTGGTAATCAATGTGCCCGAGTCAGTGAGTGTAGTTAGAGAAAATAACTTCCAAGCTTAAAGTTTGCTTGTTTTAATTTCTTTTCCTTTTCACTTCTGGTTAGCGGAGTAGTTACAATTCTTATATACACTTGTAATTTAAAATTGTCAATTTTTAATCTTTATAATGCTTTTAGCATTACAGAGAAGTATTTCTAGCATTATAGCCACATGTAATAAATCAGAAAAACAAATCTAAAATATACTTGATACGTAGAGATATATGGTCGAAAGGAAAATTTCCACCTTAAACCGATTTCCACTAGAGGCGATGACCATTTGAATAGCTTAATTCAAAAACTTTGTGGATGGATTAGTAAATTGACTTAATTGCATTTTATTTTAGTGAAATATATAACAAATCGTTAAAATTTATATCTGCCTATCGTTAATATTAAACATGCAAAAGAATATTATGTTCAGTAGATATCGAATCCTATAGACTGTACTATGTCATGACATTACTATGAATTATATGAATGTGATCAAATCAGTAATTATATTCTTATCAGTCTTTTTAAGATTTTATATTTTTTTATTGAATAATTTAAATCTATATGGTAGTTCAAAGAAGTTAAATGACACTTTTAAAAAATGAATTCTAGAAAGAGTTTATTTTATTAATTTGTGATCCAGATAAACAAACTAAATGTTTCTAAATTCCAAACTTATTTACTTTACTTAACATTGAGTTATTTAAAATTTCTCTTACGAATGAAATTTTTAGTGGAATGCCTTTAATTCAAAATTTCCGGGTTTTTTTTTACATCAGGAGATTCTCGTATTTTTGTATATGTTAACCACGAGCAATCCACTAAAGGGGGTGATGATGTAGGGAAGGACGTATCTTCGTCTGGTAAAACCTATGTGACTGAAACTAACTAACTAGTATAGGACTAGAATTTGCCAGTATAACAATCTCGCATTTGCGTGTTTGTGGGAGATAATCTCGAAATTTCATTAGCGTCTTTCACAATATTCTTCCCACTAGCGTTTCCTGTAAATCCGAAACTTTTACACATGGCGTTTTTGGGTTTCCTCAATTTTTGAAAGCTGTGATTGCAGAGCAGGATTTTCCTATAGGCTAACTATAGGAAAATCAATATAGGGCCACGATATCAAGTGGGGCCTCATATTATCCATGCCACATATTTTCTATAAAGATTAGTACCAATTACAACATGTTTCATTTAACATGTTGATATATATCACAGTAATGATGTATTTTATTATCTCTCATGTAATTTACAAACTTAAAAAATGGGAGGTGAAAGCGCCTCATAAGTGGAATAGCCTAGGGCCTCTTTTCATCTAAATCCGGCCCTGTGTGACTGTAACGATTTGTTCCTGCGGATGTGAACCAGAGCTTTTCAACTTACTAGCCAAATTCATTATCCCTGGATCTTGTTATTTAAATATATTTCATAAAGTTTTTGAATACTTATCATTTCTTTTCACATATTTTTGTAAAAAGGCAAAAATTATTTTTAATCAAAAGTCAATTAATTGCAATTTCTTTCCCTTTGCAAAAATAATCTATCCTTCCTTTGATTCGGACATTTAAATCTAAAAACCATAGCAATCAATTTTAATTATTATATCTTTTTTACAATTGCCTCTCACTTTTTCACGAAATTATCTTTATAATTTGAATCTTAAGGCAATTCAGAATCATAATAATTTATCACAATGACTCTAGAGCAAATTTCACGAATAGTGACTGTTTTAATCGATTCTAATTTCTGAGATTTCTCGAGTATAATCGAATGCATCGTTTATTTGAAATCTCGTTTCCTAGACTAGTCTACCATGCGAGATGTGCCAAATAAATTGGTTCTAAGTGATTCATAGAATTCATAGTTTCACAGAATTTATCCAGGGAAGAGATTTAGATGAATTAATGTTGTTATAGTTTGAAATTAAATTTTGTTGCTTCTTTGAAATATATTAGATATTTGGGAAAACTCATTAAATGTATAGAAATGAGTGATTTACTATTTTATTATGTCGTATAATAAATATTCAATAGTATTCATTAATAAATTACAATAAAATTTTGCAAACTACTTTACTTTAGTTCAGATGTGTCCATTATTTTAGCTTCTAAGACTTTATTTGGAGAAAGAAAGCATCTTGAGCCACAATTAATGTATTACTAATTTAAAACAGTTGTTTACATAAAAAAATTAGTAAAATTTTACAATTTAAATACATGCTATTGTAAATAAGCAAAACTTTCATAGCATTATCTTTCATAACTTTTCGAACAAATTTTTTTCTTAGTATATATGTTATTGTAAATAAGTAATACATGCAATTGTAAATAAGCAAAAAAGTCATAGCATTATCTTTCACTAATTTTCGAACAATATTTTTTTGTTATTATATATGCTATTGTAAATAAGCAAAAATGTCATAGCATTCATTATCTTTCATTACTTTTCGAAAAATATTTGTTTCTTACCGTACTATATGCTATTGTAAATAAGCAAAAAGTCATTATCTTTAAAAGGCATTATCTTTCATTACTTTCGAACAAGAGTTTTTTTCACTGTATATGCTATTGTAAATAAGCAAAACTTTCACAGCATTATCTTTCATAACTTTTCGAACAAGATTTTTTTCTTAAATTATTGAACTGTAAATTCTTTTCAGGCCTTTTTTATAGCTAAAATGATAACTATCTTAAAAAATAATAACGAGAAATCTAGTTTGGAATTTAAATAAATTTAAATTTTGTTATTTTCATTATTGTTTAAATAGAATTCAAAAATATATATTGGATGTTTAAAAATCTCAATGATTTAAGTATATTTACTATTTCTTGTTACTTAGTTTTAGGGCAGTTCTCCTTGAGAATGCTACTATCTGATGGCCAATCGGCTTACGCTCTGTCTTTGGCACCACAGGCTTTAGATTCGAATCCTAACTGTGGCATAGTTATTTATTAGTGGTTAGGAATCACCGTTAAACTGTAGGTCCTGGTCTAATTATCTTAAAGTGTGTAAAAAATTACCGTACAGTGATAAACTAAACCTTAAAAATGCTTTCAAGCTAATGTACCTTATATGAATGTAAAATTAACATACACATACACTGTGTGAAATAAGTAGAAGGACAGTCATTTTTTTATACAATATGCTTTTATTTTACTGCTTTTGACCTGATTTTTATAGAGAGTTGTTTTGTTAGAGTTTTAATTTACGTTAGGTGAAAGTTAAATGAGATTTTTTTACTTACCACTATTTTAACTTAGGAATGCAATATTTAATAACTTTGGGTGTGTGAAAAAAGTAGAAGGACACGTCCAAAAAATCTATTTAGAAGCTGTTGGAAAGTTTATAGGTAAGTGTTTTTTTCTCTTTTAATTCCTTTTTAACAAGAATAAAATATTTAGCTAGAAATTCATAGTTTTTGTTGGTTTTAGGATGCCCAGAGGAATACCCTTAAGTAAGTTTCAGAAGGGCCAAATAGTTGCCTATAAAAATGAAGGCAAAGATGTGAGAGAGATTGCACGGCAGCTACGAATCAGTCCTAATACTGTTTCGAACTTCATAAGAAATCCTGAAAGTGACAGAATAAAAAAGAAGACAGGAAGAACAAAAAAACTCACCCAACGTGATCAACGAAAAATCATTCGTGAACTCAAAAAGACTGGTGGAAGTGTCGGCAAGGCGCAATTTCAATCAGGAATTACACATGTAACCAAAAGAAATGTCTATAACTACATAAAAGGCTCAAAAAAGTTCGTCTTCAAAAAACGGAAGCACCATCCCAAGTGGAATGAAGGACACATGAAGAACCGACTGCAGTGGGCTAAAGACCACATGTCCTGGAGCTCAAAATGGACCTCAGTTATATTTTCCGATGAGAAAAAAATCAATTTGGATGGTCCAGATGGTTATCAGTACTATTTGCACTGTCTTGGTATTGAAGAAGAAACTTATTCTATTCGACAGATGGGAGGAGGTGGTTTAATGGTATGGTTAGCAGTTGGCTATGGAGGCAGGACAAGTTTAGTCTTTCTAAATGATAGACAGAACCATACAGACTACATCCAGACTCTAATCTCAAATCTTCTCCCGTAGGGCACTGAGTTAGGAGGAGATGACTGGATTTTTCAGCAAGATGGAGCATCCATTCCCACTGCAAATGGTGTTAAAGATTGGTTTGCAGCAAACAATGTTTGACTTTTACATTGGTCTGCTAAAAGTCCTGATCTCAACATTGTAGAGAACATATGGGCAATGATTGCACGTCGTGTTTACGAGGGTGGAAAGCAGTGGGAATCTGTAGCTGAGCTGCAGAAATCATTAAACTTTGTATGGGACAATTTTTGCCAAACAAAAATTCAATCTTTATACAGTTCGATGCCAAATAGGATCTCCGAAGTAATTCGAGCCAACGGGAAAAGAATTCCATATTAATTTATATAGTACACCTCTTTTTTAGAAGTGTCCTACTTTTTTCACTCAACGTCAAAACCAATTTTTTTATTAAGTACACTTTTTTTTAATTGTGTACTTTTTTGTTCTGTCTAGATACAGGTATCTGCATGTAAAAACGTTCTGAATAAATTAATTGTTTAAAAAATGCGTCATTATTCAATTATCAAAAATAATCTAATGTCCTTCTACTTTTTTCACGCAGTGTAGATATACAATAGTGTTCCATATTGAATACTACTCATTATTTCTATACCAATTCTACAAGTAGAATAAAAACTACACAATTGCTTTAGAAAAGATGAACAGATTCGTTTAGATTTTCAAATATATTATTTATAATATATTTCTATTATTATAGGTTACAATAAAACGTTTTCAGCAAACGTTTTCGTAACGCCTTTTTTTTGTTAATAATTATGAACATATTAAAGTCTCGTAATATGTTAAGAATGAATAATTATTTTTTGTGTTATCTTGTTAATTTATTAAATAACAATAATAATAAACATAAAGTGTTACAAACGAAAGGTATAAAAATGTCTATTTTTAACAATATAACTACATTAAATGAATTTATGAAATTTTACATTCTTCACTGTATAAAAATAATATAATTTATAAAACTAATATAATTTATATTAGTTTATTGTATATTTAGTATATTAGTTTATTGTATAATATAATTTATAAAACTAATCATTATGTCGACATAAATCTAAAATCAAACTTAAAAAGATAATTTTATGGAAATGTTTTAACGATTCATAAATATTGCCAACTAAAAAATATTTCCAAAGATATCAAAGAAAAAAAAACTATTTACTCATTTTAAATTCTGGAATAAAACTTTTTTCTCTCAGATATGACATAAAACTTCTGGAAAAATCAGTTACATTTAATTTTAAAAAAAAGACTTTTAATACCTTTTAGTAGATATTTGATAATAATGAAATTTTTAACCTTAAGTAATATAAACCTATAAATATTTATGAGAAGCCATATTAAAATTTAATGATACCTTAAAATGACATTCGAAACTCCACGAAATATAAATCTCCCTCAAATTAGCTAGCGAAATAAAAATATTTAAAAATAAAATTTAATAAAAACTACTAAAAATCTTAATGTTTTCAAAACATTGCCGGTAGCATTTCCAAATTTAATTTTTGCGCCAATGTTTACTTAACTCCAGTTAGACTAAGGAACAAACATTTTATATTAGATAGACGTGCCTGAATGTATTCCGAATTTTTCTTGGTCGAGCTTTTAATCAAAACCTTTAAGGAGAATCAGTTCGCAAAGAATAAATTTTCTGGTCATTCAACTCCAGGAAAGAGTTCATTTATATGCTAATAGTGAATATTCGTGTTTAAGAGAAGAAGTTTAACTTTGATCATTCTTCCTCAATAAGCCCTCAGGGAATTTTAAAGACAATGATAAAGTTTGGGTAAATAATGTGATTAGATGTCGTAACAAAGTTTTGAAAGACGTAAATCATGTTTAGAAGATTTCTAATTTTTTTTAAAACTGATTTCTAATAATGATAAAATATTTCTTTTGTGTAATATTAAACTAAAAGAGAGGAAATTTAAAGATATCATTTAATGTTTTAATAAGAAATTTCTTAAACATAATAAATGCTATAGAACATTAAAATATAGTTTTTAACCAACAAATATTAATTTGTTAAAAATTTAAATGGAATTTCCATTTCTTTTGACGTTCTACAAAAAAGATATAGTCCCTTTCTTTTCCACTTTAAGCAATGATGACAAATATCTTCATAAATATGTTTACAGCTTTTAAGCTTTTTAAATATATCTTACAGTAAAAATTCTTTTTTTCTTAGTTCCAAGTAAATTATTGTGTAAAATATATCGATTACATTATAGAAGCATACCTATATATTTGAAGATATTTATGCATCCGATTACTTTTAAATTGTATTTTAAAAATACAATGAAAAGATGAAAGAAAAGAAAATAATTTTTATTAATGAAACTATTAATGAAAATAAAACAATTTTATTATAATTAATTAATTAATTTTTTTTTAGTTTAAGCAATAATGACAAATATCTTCAGAAATATATTTACAGTGTTTAATCTTTTTTAATAGACGTTAGGGCAAAAATTCTTTTTTTTTTTAGTTCCAAGTAAATTATTGTGTAAAATATATCGATTATATTATAGAAACATACCTATATATTTGAAGATATCTAAGTATTTGCCTACCTTTAATTTTTTTTGAACACACAAAAATAATGAAAAGTAAACAATTTTATTACAAACTTTACAAACAGACATTAATTGATTTTAAAATTATATTGAAATAAATTTTTTATGAATAAAAATATTTTGAAAAAATAATTTATATATATATACATAGGAATAGCTCAAATCAAGACAGTTTTTAATTTATTATCTATATATTCAAGTACCACCAATACACATTAAAAATTTTCAACTTATATAAATTGAAAATTACACAAAGCTGCTGAAAATACGCTATTTCAAAATTCTTAGTTCTCATGTGAAAATGAATTGCATCAATTTTCAAAAAAGGTAAAGTTGGTTATGAAAATTGATACAATTATAAGTAAAGATTTTTTGAGCTAACACATTTGAAGTAATCATTAACTATAAAAAATTTAGTGATTGTCAACAATTGTGAAATGATCGTAATTTAAATTCTATCAATCGTATCCTAAAAATAAAGATACTCTTAGAAAACTGAAGTTTCAAATATTTTAATAACCGAAATTCGGATTTTTAACGAAGCCTATAAAGAAAAACTGTCACAGAATTGTATATTAGGATTAGGGTTTTATATTTATGTACCAAAATGGAAAAAAAGAATGCAGAGAACCAACCAGGCCTGCTGATGCAACATGCTTTACAATATCACAAAAAGTCATCATCGAATCTCTCAGATTCTGAGTGAAGTACAGAATGACAGAATGCTACCATATCTTTCACCTTACAAACAATTCTATTTCAAGAAAATAATTTATAATATGTTGTAAATAAAGAGGTTTTTTTTAAATGGACATTGTAATCATAGGTAAAGGAATTATTCAAAGATTTAAAATGAATTTATTACGGATAATCCCAAAATAAATTCTTCCTCTTTTTGCTATATACTAAAATAAATTCTTTCTTCTTTACGATATACGAAAATAAATTTGAAAATTCAGAAAGTACTTCATTCGTAATTATATATTTTTTTTCAGTTTTGTGGTTTATTCATTTGTATCTAAAATATGCACCTTCAAAGGGCTATGATTTAGTTTATTCTATATTTTACTATTATATTTTTTACACTTCTAATTAAAACGTCAGATAAAATATATTTAAACATTTTGTGTTCAATTTTATACTTTCATTGATATGAATTATTTTGAAGATATTTTTAAGACATAAAAAATGGGTTAAAGAGATTCGCTAATGTAGCTTTATTTGTCACAAAATATGCAATGATATAGAGCAAGCATCAGTTTTTTTAATAAAAAATTTTATACCTAAATTTTAAAAGTATTATAAAGACATCTGCATTTTTTTCGTTTTAAAATGGTATTATTAAAAAATAATAGCTTCATAATCATACTAATTTTGTAATAAAAACAACAAAGAGACAAAATATAGATTTTAATAAATCATAAACCAAGTGTCTTTCGGAAAATTATTTTATCATATACATAACACTAATATTGTAAAAAAAATTATTAGATTTCCTTTTGTTTGCATTCATTATTGTAGTTAGAAAGTAATTATTAAAAAAATCAAATTTTGTTACAGATATCAATGCCTTGATAACTTTTAAGGTAAAACATTACTCATAAAAATTAATATTAATTTGTTAAACTGCTTTTAATTTAGTTTATTTTTTAAAATAATTTTTGATGGTGGAAAATGCCTTGGTATTTTTTTTTTTTTTTTTTGCTTTTGAATAATATATTTGTGCTGGAAAATTGAAATGAATAACATTTGAATTAGTTAAATCATAAAAATTGAAAGTAATTAAAAGTTGCGTCAATATTAATATTTGTTCTTTTTAAAATTAAATTATATTTTTTTGTAAGACACAACAAATTTTTATTTTCAATTTTTTAAAAGTAACCTTATGAATTCTTGATGCTTTCTAAATTAATATAAATGAATAATTTTTACACGTTAATTTTGATGAATTCATTTTTACTCGTTTTAAAATTATTTGGGTATTTTATGGCTGACAATAAAAAAAGTATTTTACAAAATAACAATTGTTTTTGTTAGAGAAACAAGGTAAGTTATCAAGAAAATGTATAACAATAAATTGCTGTATCCTATTATTAGTACTAAAAATTTTATAATCGGTTATGCAACGCAAAATTGTGTTCAGAAATAAAATCTTTATTTATTATGAATTATTATTTTATGGATTGTATTCTGTACACCGGAACATGCATAATACATTAAGTATTCATGCACAAAATTAAACAAAAAATTTGTTTAGAAGCACTGTGACAAAATAAAATTTTCTAAATTACAGATTGGATATAGGTTATAAAATTTAATAAATAATATAAAAAAAGTACTTTATTACAAATTGGAATATTAATATATATATTGTAATAAGTAAATGAGTAAGTGTAAATAATTTGATTAAATAAATTGATTAAATTTATCACGATTGAAGACAAGGTAATTAAAATTACAGAAAATTTTATAGTTTTAATAAATATACTTTTAGTGTCATTGATCTTCTTTAATAATTCGTTATTTGAATGTTAGATTAATATCACAAAATTTGAAAAAAAGGCAAACATAACATAAACATTAAACATAACTTGAAGATCGAAAGGGTTTTCAGGAATATTATAATAAAGAACATTTGAATACTTACCAAACTAGATACGACAGTAAGTACAGCTTCTTTGAATCTTTTTAAGAACTATAAAGTATGTGCTAAGAAAACACAAATTTATAGTAAAAGACAGGACTAATAAGTACACCGACATTAAAAAATTAGTGTCAATACCATTACAATAATTGTCCTCACATTACAGCTGCTATAAAGATAAGATTCCGGTTTATTACTTAACAATAACCAAATTGCATTCTGAATGAAAATAAGCGTCATTTATCGTCAGTAGGATGATTATTAATGAAACTCAGTTATTGAAAATACTTCATTGAGGAAACTTTACTCTTAAAGACCTAGAATAAGATGCTTTGTAGTAAATTACATTTTAGATTATAATTTAAGTATAAAAATTCATACATATTATAAAAATTCAAAAGAGTTATTTTTTAAAAATTCATCAATTTTGGGAACTAAAATCTAATTATATTTAATAAATTAAATATATTTTAAATTTTCAACTTATATGATTAGTATAAATTAAGATGAATATTTTATTTTAGAAAATTTATTATTAAATTTATACATTTTATTATTAAATTTTTGCTATTTATTTACCTTTTTTGCACACATTTATTACTTATTTGATATTTCTTTAAAATAAATTATTTTTCTAAAGTTTTCGTTGCATTATATATATGCATAATTTCTTATGAACTGAATTTTCGTTTAAGACATATTATATTTTAAAGGCATTGACAGCACTTATTTTTCAGATATGAACCATTTTTTTTTAAGAAAGCAGCATTTTAATAAGACAAACAATTTTTTCATCTATATTTTAAAGTAGCCAACGATTTACTATATTCGAGTATATTTTTTTAAATATTCCCAAACTTGTTTAGTTGATATATATAGCTAAACAAATTTCTTAGACATATAAATATATAGGCAGGTACAATATAAAAAGGTTTCAAACATATAACATATTCAAACAATATTTTTACCTAAATTTTAACTACAATTTTTAAAACGCGGGTGAATGGAATTTTTTTTAGCTAGGATAAATTTATCAACTTTAATTTTTAAAACGTTAGTTAGAAAAATTAAACCAATAATTTTCAGTTTCAATTTACCATACATAAAAACAGTGATTTCAATAATTCAATTTTATTTTACTTTTCACCTCACTTTCTAATATATCACTTAATGATAACCTTTTGTATATTATGTTTCATAAATTATTCTTGTAAAATATATCTATCTATTGAGTCAAATGCCAATTTCTAAATAAAATGAACTGCATTTATATTTTTATTATAATTTTGTAAATAATAAGATAAAAATACTGTAATTTTATTTTAAAAACTTCATGATAAATTCTAATGATTATTTTCTAATTCCTTTATAAATAAAATAATATTTTAGATTTCAAAGGGGAAATCATTTTTTCAGATTTTTTTCAATAAATGAAACTTATTTTTTTATATAGGTAATATAGCACTTAATGATAACCTTTTGGTATATTATATTTCATAAATAATTCTTGTAAAAAATATGTCTATCTATTGAGTCAAATGCCATTTTCTAAATAAAATTAGCTGCATTTAATTTTAAGACAGAAAAACTTTTAAATAAATTTATGAAGAAATATATGTCATATGTTAAGAAATATATATCATAAATAAGTGACTACTTTATTATATATACGAAATATATAATAAAGTAGTCAATTATTTATAATATTCGCATATATTTTTGAAATTTTCCGAAAATAGTTCAATTAATGTAGATAGCTGAAAAAATATTTTTACATAAAAATATATAGACTTATACGATGTAAAAAAATTTCAAACTTATATAAGAAACAATATTTTTACCAAAACTTTAACCGTAGTTTTTAAAATACAAGTGAATGGAATTTTTTTAAGCTAGGATATATTTACTAATAAATTTATCAACTTTAATTTTTAAGAGGTTAATTAGAAAATTAAATAATTAATTTTCATTTTCAATTTAGCATATATAAGAACAGTGAATTCAATAATTCCACTTTCCCTTTATCTTTCACCTCACTTACTAATATATCACTTAATGATAACCTTTCGTTATATTATACTTCGTGTAAAAAATATATCTATCTATAGAACCAAATGCAAATTTCAAAATAAAATGAACTATAGTTATTTTTATGGTTGAAAAAGTTTTAAATAAATTTATGACTTAGAATTATATGAAAGATCAAAATAGGTGAGAGCAACGTCGCCAAATCTACCGCTGGCGACCCAAATCCGGCAACCCTATTCCGAAGCTAAACTCATGGGCTGTACGCACACTCCACAGTCGGTGCGTGTGTGCCAGCAGGCTCAGCACATAAAACTCCCTTCACAATTTCTGAAAAGCCATGGAGACACCCGAGTAGATCAACTCTCCAACTCAATCTCCCGCATCCCCCTCTCTCTTCCCCGGACACTTATTCATCACCACCATCCTCTGAGAAGTTGCGAAACATCCGCTCTCCATCCTCCGGTTGTTGTTGTGATCTCCTCCTTTTTCCGACATCCGATGATGTTCGATCTGGGTGCCGAAGGGACTTAAACCATGTGCCGAGATGGGCCAGGGTAGAGGCAACGACCTTAACTGTCAACCGCGCTGTCATAGATGCGATCTGTGATAGAAAGAGCGAGCCAGAAGCCTTAGTAGGTGAGTGTTGTGGATAGCAGATCGGTTTTATGGGTCAGGCATTCATGTTATTAGACAACCTCTGGTTTTCCAATCGTTCAAACATGTCATTCATTAGAATTAGTGTCTAAACTTGTTCAACTTATTATAGTACATCTGTTTTATATGAAATGAAATAAATAGCATGTAGATATTACATAAATTATACTCTATTTGTACAAACCCTGTCCATTTAAAACTTCATTACAAAAATTAAAAAAAAATCCATTTGTGTCTTATTAAAACTTTCACTTTCTTAGAAAAAATTTTTCTAGGGTATTTTATAGGTTTGTAAGGTATTTTATTATTTATAGGGTATGTTATAGGTTTTTCGTCTTTGAATAATATTTTCACTATTTTTTTTATATCAATGTGATAAATAATAATTTAAACTCCACTCAATTTGTATCACAACTTGCAAACAAATAATAATAATAATTTCTTTGATGATTGTACTATTTTAAGTTGTTTAGAAAGAAATTATTTATGATTACTTGTAGTTAAGATTTAATAATTTATTAATGAGCTCCAAAAAATGACTTTACAAAATAGAGAATTCCAGTTATTTCTAGAAAAATATTCAAATCGTTTTTGTAACGTCCTACTTATAAATTATACTATTATATTATAATAAATATATTATACTAATTTCCTTTTGCTTTGCGGAAAAAACAACAACCAACAACTTGTTTTTGTCTTGTTAACAAAAATGTTTAATATATGTTAATTTTTTATTATCTCGTATTGATTTAAACTTAATTCAGTTTGTATCACAATTTGTCAACAAATAATAAAAATTTCTTTGATGAATGTAATGTTTTAATTTATTATTAAAGAAGAAGTCATTTACGATTATCTGTAGCTAAAATTTAATAATTTATTAAATGAGCTCCGAAAATGAATTTACAAAATAGAGAATTTCTATTATTTCCAGAAAAATATTAAAATCCTTTTTTTACATAATAATTATAAAAATGTGCTTTTTCTTGCGAAAAAAAATCAACTTGTTTTTTACTTAATATCAAAAACGTTTAATCTTTGTTAATTTTTTAGTATCTCGTAGTTATTTAAACTCTACTAAGTTTGTATCACAACTTGCCAAAAAATAATAATAATTTCTTTGATGATTATAATATTTTAACTTAATATTAAAGAAGAAGTTATCTACGATTATTTGTAATTAAGGTTTAATAATTTATTAATGAGTTCCAAAAATGGATTTACAAAATAGAGACTTCCAGTTATTTCTATAAAAAATATTCAAATCATTTTTTTGCGTAATAATTATAAAAAATTGCTTCTGTTTTGCGAAAGAAAAAACAACTTGTTTTTGACTTGATATCAAAAATGTTTAATCTTTATTAATTTTTTAGTATCTCGTACTGAGTTAATTTAAATTAAATTAAATCTTTTAAGAAAGAAACTATTTTTTTTTTAATTATTTGCATATGTAATAAGAATATCATTGATTTAAAATTTTAAATTGCTTGTTGTTTACAGTTAAACATTTAGGAAATACTAGAATTGTGTTGTATTATAAAAACTAAATTAAATACAATTATTTATGTATAATAAATACAATAACAATGCTTTAACATTACAGAAAATAAAATAGTTTGCAATGTAAGAACTTCAATTTATTAGAATTAAATAAATTGGTAATTGTAATAATATCTATATGATTTTCAATTAATTTCTTGTATTTAAAATAAGAAAATTTGTTCTCAAATATCAAAATTATAAAAAAATAATAAATTATTTCAATTATAAAAAAATAATATTTCAATTAAACAAAATTCATTAATTATAAGAAAATATTATTTCAATTATAAAAAATTCATTCAATTATAAAAAAATAATAACTAAATTTTAAAAAATAATAATTTTCAATTATAAAAAATAATAGCTTTCAAATATATAAAATAATAACTTTCATGAAAAACACTTTATATTTTTTGTCTAATCAGTATTTCAGAATTAAATTCATGTTTTGTGAAATTTTCATTGAAAAGTAAAATTTATAATACTAGGTTTGGACAAAATGTTCAAAAGTATATATGTTAAGATAAGAATAACTGTCAAATTTAAACAGAAATATATTTATAATATTTTGATATTGTTCAATAAAATCAAATGTAGCATCATAGAAAATTCGATTTGATTATTTATATATTTTAACATATTTTTATGTTTTTGTAAATAATGGGATAAAAATATTGTAATTGTATTTTAAAAACTTCATGATAAATTATTTTCTAATTTCTTTATAAATAAAATAATATTTTAGATTTCAAATGGAAAATCATTTCCTGCGTTTTTTTTCTACTAAAAGGAAATTTATTTTTTTTATATAGGCCGCCATTTAACATGCTAAAATATTTGCAATATTTTTGACAATTATTTTTTTTCAAACTGCATTATTTATAAATTGATATAAAAATTTTAAATTTTCTAAATCATTTTCATTCGCTTTTATGTACTCAGAATAAATCGAATAACAAGCTAAAAATAACTATAGCTTGTTATTCGATTGCTATTCGATTTAAAATGTCTAATCTATTCATGAGAAAAAAGAATATGTCAGTATGCTTATTTTATATAAGATTCCAATCTGATAAAATTAATCGGTGTGAAATATTTTGCTGGTCAATTATTTTGATTAATCGTATTGTAGAAATTTTATGAATGTGATTTATTCTTAGTTTCCACATCACAATTTTTATACCGATGATTATTTTAAAATAATTTGAAGTTTGAATTACTAATTTTGATTAACTTGATTAAAAATGTGTTTAATAAAATGGATTTTGATTTTTGATTAAAATGGATTAATAAAATAGAGAAATCCAGTTATTTCAAGAAAAAAAAGTTGTTTCAATTATAAAAAAATCATAACTTTCAATTATATAAAATAATAACTTTTATGAAAAAACTTTATAATTTTTTATCTAATCAGAATTTTAGATACAAAGTTATAGTTATTTCAAGAATAATTTTGATTAACTTGAGAATTTGGTTTTCATTTTATAGAAAATAATTATAAACTTATAAATTTCAAAAGCAATAATTAGTTGTTTTATTTATTTATTAATTTGTAATTCCATTTTGTCATTTAAACTTTTTGTTAAACGTAGAAGAATTGTTGTGTAATTTTTTTTTTTTTTTTTTACAATTTCAGTTATAATTTGCCTTCTTTCACTCTTACACTTCATTACAAATGTCTGTTATCAATTGCATTTTTAGTTGCTTAATTTAAGTTTGGTAAATTTATTTTAAATTAAAAAGTTAACTTAATCAGGCATTAAAGTGTTTTCAAACTTTAATTAAATATTGTAGATTTTGAATTGAAGTATGGAATTAAATATTGTTGATTTTGAATTGAAGTATGGAATTAAATATTGTTGATTTTGAATTGAAGTATGGAATTAAATATTGTTGATTTTGAATTGAAGTATGGAATTAAATATTGTTGATTTTGAATTGAAGTATGGAATTAAATATTGTTGATTTTGAATTGAAGTATGGAATTAAATATTGTTGATTTTGAATTGAAGTATGGAATTAAATATTGTTGATTTTGAATTGAAGTATGGAATTAAATATTGTTGATTTTGAATTGAAGTATGGAATTAAATATTGTTGTTTTTGAATTGAAGTATGGAATTAAATATTGTTGATTTTGAATTGAAGTATGGAATTAAATATTTAAAGTAATTAAATTGATAAATTAATAATTTCAAATTTTAATTATAGTTTTGCGTTTTTTTTGGGGTTTATTTAATATCTTTACAATGTCCATTTGAAATAAAAATAACTGTTATGCTATATATGAACTTTTTCATCAAATAAAATTTTAGAATCTGGTGCATTTATTGTGAAATTTAATAACCGTATATTAGTAAAAAAATTTTCAAAAATATTTGAAGATGATTGATTTTCTATTTCTTTGATACTTCTAATTTTTTATACCTATTTTTACATTAAAATCCAGGCGAAATAACAATTCTAAAAGATTTCTTTTAAGAATTTTTTACATAGAACAAGAAAATCAGTTTGAAAGAAGTAAAGGGGCATTATAAATAAGAAGAGGAGTTTAAAAAATAAATTTAAATAAATTAAAAAAATGTTTCAGAAAATATTTACAGTTATTTAAGTCGAGTAATAAAAAATTGTAAGTTAAAAATTCTTTTTATTCTCTACTTTTTGAGAAATTCAAGCATGATTTCTTTTCATTTCAGTAAAAGGTTATAATTGAATTGAAGAGATAGACACCCAGTAAAAAGACTTTGATATAATAAATTGAAAAAAAAAAAGATTAGATGTATTTCTAAAACATTTTCTTATATTTATTATACTGTAGAAAAAGAAAAATAGTTTTTAAATTTGTACTTAAACTCAAAGACATTGTTTTATAGTAGAAGATATAAATTTGTCAATTATAAGATTTTTAAATTGGATCCTATAATCAAATCTGGATCATTTAATTAATAATTGTATTCACGATTGATATTCATGACATAGTGTTCCTCAGTTTTATCATGTTCATATTATATTTTACTTAAATATATAATGAAAAATTATAAATAATATAAATTTGCATTCTTATAAACTTTTAAATTAGATTTCTTAACAATATAATTTCTACGGACAAAGAACGAAAAATAAATTCATATTTAAAACAAAAATACAAATGCACAGGTACAATAATTGAAAAGGTATTCGATAGATGAAAGGATATTTTTAATTAATTCAATTTAATATTTAATTAAATTAAATTAATTACATTAATTAAATTTATTTTAATTAATTAAATGTATTTTAATTAATTAAATTCATTTAATTTAATTTAAATTTTAAATTAATTTAATCATAAAATGTTATGAGAAAATAATAAAATTAATCGCGTTTATTAAAATATTTAATAATTATGATGTTTAAAAATTATTTATTAAAATGTTTAATTTTAATGAATTTAATTAAAATTAAATTCGTGAATAATTTTTGTAAATTTGTTGATAAAAATAAAATTCAATTTAATATTTAACTGGTTTTTTTTATTTAATATCCGTTTCATCCGTTAAAAGTAGCTATAGACGTAAATGTGATGGTAAAATGGTTATCTACTATTTGATAAGGTACATAGTAGTTATTTTCATTTAACTTTAGATTGTCCAATGAGGTTAATTCTAAGTTACAATAAATTTGTTTACAAAAAATAGCGGCAGGTAAGATAATAAAAAATATTTAAATTTTACACCCATTAAAATAGACTGTATTACCAATCTAATCTACGCATAATTTTTTGAAGTAGTTTCGTTTACGTTTATTTTAAATTAAAATGAAATTAAATTTTGACATCTCAACTTTTCCAAGTATTTCTATAAGTGTTTGATTTTTTAAGAGCTTTAATCACGAACATTGATAACTGAGTCTTCAATTCTCTCCACTCAAACATTTTAGCACAATTATTGAACATTATTATGAGCAATTACCTTAACATCAAATCAAAGAAATCAAGATTACCTTAGCAATTTCCAAAGAGAAGCATTTCACATTTTTTATGAAACAAAATTACTTTATTCCTTTCATTATCTATTAAAGATAAATGTCAGAAATTATAGTGATTGATCATATTATTACAGCTGCATATTTTAGACTCGTGGTTAGTAAGAGTTAAAATCTGTTATCCATGAATAAAAGAAGCCTTTATTGACATCTGTTTATTTTCAAGAATTAAATTTCAGCAATTAGAAATTTAGATACATAAACTCATGTTTCTGAAAATTGCAACACCATGAAAAAATCATCATAATTGAATGAAATTTAATACACAGTTGAGTGGTAGTGGTACAAATAAATGATTAAATATTCAAAGCAAACAAACAATAACAAGAGATCGGAATCAGTATTTTGTGTAGCCACCACGCGCCGCAATAAGTGCTGCTACACGACGTGGCATGGAGTCAAACAAATTTTGAATGTCTGCCTGAGGTAGAGCAATCTATATTGTGTGTATGCGCACCCAAAGTTCATCTGCAGAAGCAACAGGACGAGAATCACGAGCGAGACCCGACCAACGAAATCCCACACATGTTCAATCGGCGACATATCCGGGCCAAGGAAGAAGCTGTGCCTGCCGCGTTGCAAAGAAGGATTGAACAGTCCTAGCGATATGAGGGCGGGCATTGTCCTGTTGAAATATAGCGCCTGGCAAGCTTTGAAGGAAGGGAACAGCTTGGGGCCGTAGAACTTCACTGATGTACCGGTTGCTGTTCAGATTTCCCACAATTCTTAGCAATTGAGATCGTCCATGATATGCTATGGCACCCCAGACCATAACTCTGGGTGTTCGTCCACTGTGGCGTTCGATAATGCACTCCGGAAGGTAGCGTTCACCGACATAGCGTCTGACATAAATGCGGCCATCATGGTACCACAAATTAAAGCGGGATTGGTCAGAAAACACGACATGCTGCCAATCAGCACGCCAGTCTCTATGCCGAGTGGCCCATTGTAGCCGCAGGTGGCGATGGTTTAGCGTGAGAGGGATCCTGTATAAAGGAGTTTTTGCGCGCAGTCCACGCTACAGCAGACGTCTACGAATTGAGGAAGCACACAATGAAACACCTGTAGCTATTGACCACTGTGCTGCCAATTGTCTAGGAAGCTGTACGGTCCGTCAGCGCCATGCGGACCATGTGTCTATCATCGCGAGCTGACGTCACATTTCGGGGTCCACTCCAGTTGTCCTACACTCGTCCGTACACTGCTTCCAAAGACGCACCACTGTGCTGCTGTTACGCTGCACACGAGCGGCTACTGCACGATAAGACAATCCAGCTTCACGAAGGCCGATGATTCTTCCCCGTTCAAACTCTGTAAGTTGTTCAAATATCGCTCTCTTTCGTCGAAGAGGCATAAGCAATGATTGAGCTAACGTTTACCACTAGCAGATAACCACCGATAACCATAAACGCCTCGCTACAGCCGTCTATTTTTTCGGATCCATCCGCCGTTCAGAGGGCGCTGCTCAGCATACGCATGCGCTACGGATTTGAAATTCTAATCATTTTCATATCATGCGCTAATTTGCATTTCCTGAAAATTTCAGCTCACTCGCGTAAGTCCTTCACGGTTTAGCAATTTTCCCAAACATGAGTTTACATTGCAAGAATTTTTTGATTTTCAATCAAATCTATACTATGCTTTAAGATCCTGTCTTTTTCACAACAAGAGTGCTTTTTAATTCATATTAGAAAATCAAAGCATAAAATAAGATAATCATATCAAATGAATACATATTCATATGAATACATATGAATGCATATTCATATCATATTCATCAAATAATACATATTCATCAAATAATACATATCAAATAATACATATTCATATTCATATGAATACATATTCATATCAAATGATCATAAAGATCTTAGCCGATGCCACTTCTGACACAAAATTCATACAAACTTCTTGTTATAAACATTTTCGAGTTGCCATTTTTGATATAAAACTCTTTGGTCTCTAAATCAAAAATGCATTTAAAATAATTACATTGATATTTGGCAACAACTTTTAGGGGCAATTGGAGTGGGCAAACAAATTTTTACTTCTTCACTAGGAAAAAATATTTTGATGTTTAATAAAATTTTATTTTAATGTAATATCAGGTGATTACAAGCAATAAATATAACTTGCTAGCTTTACCGACAAAAAAAATAAATGTTATTTTTATTAGCTATTAAAAATAAACTGATTAGAATTAACTGAACCAACTAACAGAAATAAACAAAAATAGATCGAATAAAATCTTGAGCTAACTATGAAATTTTAATTTCCCGTAGCCGAACTAAAATACATCAGTTATTAAAACACACTCATGTCCATAAATTAAGGATAATTCAGAATCACACAGAAATTGAACTCTAAAATAAAAATTTCACCTGTAGGATTATCACACGCATCTTGAAGAAGAATATGCAAATTACAGGAAACCACCAGATGGCGCGGTGAGTACGTCACAATGACGAGAGTGTAAGAGAGGGGTATATAAGGAATGGTGGCAAAGAACTAAAATTGTTCACAAGCGCTTTAAAAGCCTTTCAGTGCATAACCGCTTAGCTATGGCACAAAGGAAGCCTTTGGATGATTTTTTACGTGGTAGAATTATCGGGTGACTGGAATGTGGACGTACCCAGCTGGAAGTATCCGAGGAACTTGGAATCGCCCAGAGTGTCATCTCCAGGCTTTGGCAACGATTCCAATATGATGGTAATGTGATTAGATGTTACAGCACAGGTCGCCCCCGAGTTACAACGCCGAATTAAAACCGGTATTTAGCAGTTACTGCCAAAAGAAACAGACGGAGCACAGCATCAGACCTGTCTCGTCAGCTCTCTTCAGCTACCGGTACGACAGTTTCATGGCCGACCGTGTACAAACGCTTAGGGCACATTGGTCTACAGCAACTACCGGGAGACATACTTACCGCAACTCACTGTCGCCTGCGATTAACCTGGAGTAGAGATCATGCATTGTGGACACCGTTACGGTGGTGCAGGATGGTTCGTTTGGGGAGGAATTATTCTTGGTTCCAGAACTGACCTGCATGTTCAGAGTGTAACGATGACAGGCCACATCTATCAGGATGTCATTCTGGAACAACATGTACATTTGTTTCGGATGTTCTGTTTATGGATGACAATGCCCGTCCTCACCGTGCAAACATTGTAGACGAATGCCTTCAATTGGAGGATATCCCCCGTATGGATTGGCCAGCATACTCACCGGACTTGAATCCAATAGAGCATGTGTGGGATATGCTTGGCCGACGAATTGCAGCCCGTCAAACTCCTCCCACCTGTCAACCGGAACTTCGGAGAGCATTGCTTGATGATTGGTGTAATATTCCCCAAGATCAGATTGATAATTTGATACTCAGCATGCCTAGGCGTTGTAAGGCCTGTATTGCATCGTCCGGGAGACACACTCCATATTAACCATCATACTAACCATGTTATATTGTTTTTTGTAAATAGGCTCTTTTTTGAAATTTGGTTCAGGGAGTAAAAATCGCAATTTTTATGAATTATGTCAAACATATAGCATCTTTTTTGCTCTTTACCTTTTGTTTAATAAATAGACTTTACAAATAAGTCAAATTTGTTTTGCTTCTGTCTCTTTCTTTGCCTGAACTTCGTTATCCTTAATTTATGGACATGAGTGTAATTCAAATACAAGTAATCTAGTCATAGCACTATAGGTAAAAATGACATATTATTAAAAATAGCTTAAAAGTTAGAACATTAGGTAGATAGTTAGAAAGTATATATTTTACGAAGAAATAAAAATTATGAAAATTAAATTATGAAAGTATATATTAGATATTAGAAAGTCAGTTAGTTTATATGTAGAAATGTAAAAAAATATTTTTTTAATTTATAGCTAAGAGAAGCCTGTTTATTAAAATAATAACTAATCAAAAATATTTTAAATTCATTTGACACCATCTATATTAACTATAAATAAACGAGGATGTTTTGTTTTTGGTAAACCTTTGTAGTTTTCAAGATTTCTTCAGTTGTATATTAAATTCTGGGGTTTACTTTTAAACAAAGTATCTATTATTTTATATTTTTAGTTTCTGTGGTGATATATTTATAAATTTCTTGATATGATACTTGTATAACGCTTTTTCTGGTGCTGCTTTCAGTGAAAAAAGTTTTATTTAGAAACTTACCTTAAATGTTAATCAAATCTAAGCATTTCTATGTTTGGATTAAAAATTTTAGTTTCTTTGTTTCTACCTACACAAATGAATACCATTTCCATTGAATTAACGTTGATAATCTCAGATGACATTTTTATCAGATTCTCTTATTCAGTCTTTTATTCCACCAATAATTTTTGAATTTTTCTTGATTTATATCTGTGCTGTGTTATAAATGGTATTTGAATCTTATTTTGAAACACTCACAAATTTTTAACAGTACCAGAGCATAAACAGTTTTGTATGGATGACGCCTTATGCTGAAGTTCTTGATCTGTGTTAGAGTTTTAAAAGATTTGTGTTATAAGTGAGTTGCATTATTGCATGGCATTATTAATTTTCCTGTAATAAACAAATAATTTGTATATTTGTAGTTTTTTAAAAAAGGAATAAAAATAATTTATTGCTATGCTATTGAAGACGGTCGTATTTTTATAAGAACTATTACTAAAGTTATCTTATAAAATTAATAACGAAACAAGAACAACATTTGTTTGAAAAAGAAGATCTTGTTTTTTAAAAAATATCAAAATTTCAATTTTGGTTTTTCAAATAATTTAAATACCTTATGGTAGTTATTCCATTTTGTAATGGAAAATTTAAAAGTCCACATTTGCATAGAGGAATTTAACCCCAGTTTCGAAATTAAGCATTAGTTTTTATTAGAATTATAATTTTAAACAATATAATGTATTTTTCTGAAAATTAAACCTATGTATTAAAACCCTTTGAGGCAATGCCATGATTCACTTGTATTACTTCTAAATAAAGAGTCCTTAATAATATTAATTTTAAAATGTGTTACTGTTATAGTGCTTCCATATTAAAATATATGAGATTTAAAGTAGAAATATTAAAATATGAAGTTAAGAATAGGTTTTGTTGCGCATTATCATATTTAAGTGAACAAAATAATTCTGAAAAATTAAACTAAGGATTAAGTTACATTTAAACGTGTTTGTGTTGTAAGTAATTTTAATTAATTCGGCAAGGTAAGAACTTAATTCAAATAATAAATAAAGGGAAAAATTATTATTTGTTATTTTTATTCAAATGTTCTACACATTTTTTGTATTGGACTTATAATTTCTTAAAATTCAATTTAATATATTTAGATTTTTTTAAAGATTCTACGCAATACATATATATATTTCAATTTAGAAATCATAATCGAAAAATAGCTTGAAAGTAAAGCATATTGAATATTCTAAGCATGTTATTTTAAAATTATATTTCTTCAATTTTTTATTGTATATTCTTTTTAAGAAGGACACGATTCATCTTTATAGATGCTAACCTTTTTTTTAATATATTTAAAAAAAGAATCACAGAAAAAAAAATATATTCTCCCATAAGGTGCCTAGAACAAGCCTAATATTTCCTTCATTTTTATTAAATGTGATTTCTAAATTAATTTTTTACTGAGGCTACAAGGAAATAAAATACTGTTCTATTTTTAACTCCTTGCAACTGTTTGATCCCGAATGAACTAAAACCGAAATGCAACTATGTATTTTATAAAGTGGCTTGGAGGAAGGAAAGGTGGTCTACCTTGGTAATGACCCCGAAAAGGTAACGATCCTGAAGACAAACAGCTGCAATGGCGTCATGGGCCTGAAATATGGGATTACTTGGCAAGAAAACTGAGTCGGCTTTTGTAGTGTTGCCAGACGAACCGGCAGAATAAACTTAATTCAAGAATATCCAACACTTTGTGTTGCATTTATTTGGCGAGGAAGAATTTTCTATTCATTTGGCAGTGGAAAGTATATTTTCTTCACCGATGGTACCTGTTTGTCTTTGAAAAATTTATCTTTAAGTAAAACATTGAAATTTAATCTTATTTGTAGAGTTGATGATTATTTTAATACTTTAATTAGAGTGCTTACAATACTTTGTTTTCATCCATGGTGTAGTATAATCATTATAACTTGTCTTTACCACAGAACAAAACAAAATGCAAATATTTAGGTGTTCATTTTGCCAGTTAAATGAAGGAAACAATCTTTCTCTAATGGTATTTGTGTAACATAAAATATAAGTTATAGAATTATTGATAATTATTTGTATAAAATGTAATTGTGTACAAAATATTTGAATCTTTTCTAAGGAAAGTGTATAAAGTATAGAATCATAAATCACAATTTCATTAGAAGAAATTTGACAAAATATTCAAATTTATAATAAAAACTTGTGAAATACTGAAAATACTGCTGTTAATTAACATTTAAGGTAAGAAAAAAATATGAATTTTGAATTGATGAATCTTTTATTTAATAAGAACTGGAAAATTAAACCTGTACGAAAAATATACTTCTTATCAGTACAGGAAAATTAAACAAATATGGAACAGCCATTTTAAAATTACATATAATAACCAACGGAAGAAAAATATTTTTAGCAATTGTTCAATGACTGGAGTGAGTCTGTTGCAGGTATTTTTTGCTTTCTTTTTTAACATTTAATCCTCTTTAATCTTACTAATACTACATTTAACAATGATATTGAAACACTAAGGATTTTTATTCAGCAATAAAGAATTCTGTAATTTTTTTGCTTGCGCAATGATATTTTTTGAATAATCTGACAGCCATCATGATATGTCCAATAAATACAAATCAGTGATTTGTCAAGTATTTAAGTAATATAGATCATTTATGTTTTAATTAATTACAAAAAAAAAGTTTCATTTAAAAAAAATTAATTTTAATTTTAATATTTAACAATTAAACTTAATTAAAATTAATTTATAAAAATTTAATTTAATTACAAACAAAATTTACTACCTAGCAATGGATATCGACCTATTATGTTATTTTAAGCAATAACCAAAATAAATTACGGCAGAATTTGAATAAAATAATTAAATTTTATTAATATGAGTAATATTAAAGAACTTCTATGGCCCCAGATTAACTACAGTATAATTGTAAATTTTTGGGGAGTTCAAGTTTTAATTGTCTTAATGTTTTGAAATGATTCCCTAGCATAACCTCATATATATTCAAGTCATCCAAGTGCTATAAATACTACTTGCCTGAGGATGACTTTCGTTATAAATATTTTTGGCGAATATATAGAGTGTTAGAATTCTGATAGGTCCATGGGGATTCCTTCTGCTAACGTTATTGTGATGGAAGCTGATTGTTTCTTTTGCTGTCTTTCATTAGAGGTCAACTAAATTTTTAATTACCATAAAGGCAGAAGTTTTCTGTCAATTCTCTTCAGTATATTGCGTTCCTTTTTGCATTACAAGCATGGGATTTTATGCATGCCGTATTTCCATTTGAATATTAATGGCTTGGTATACTATCTGAATAATATGGGCTTAAAGATATTGTTCTTTAGTGGTGTAATTGCACAGACAGCAAAACAAAATAAAAGCAGAAACATTTAGTACTTATAGTCAAAGGTAGGACTAACATTTTGGAGTTATACGATGCAAATACAATGTTTTTTTTTCAATTAAGTTAATTTGTTTTAGCTAATTTTTTTATTAATTTCCTATTTAAAGTGTAGATTGATCTATATTTTATTAATTGGATTTAATTAGTATAGACTCAGAAGACCAAATATATCCATGAAGAAAGAACGAATTAGAAACTTTATAATAGTTCATACAGCGAAATTACATTTAAGTTAGATATTAATGTATTATATTGAAGTCCTTTCCTCCAATTGAAGTGAATCCTTTTGGATTTGTTTCTTTCGAAACTCAAATTTAACATAATTCTTCATAAATCTTTTTCAGCTTTTGCAGTTACATCATCATTAACAATTCTTTGATTTAAGAACATTTCGCCCATTACGTAATTACGATTTATTATTAAAGACTACATATTTTAACGATAATATTGAGTAGATTCATTATCACTTCTTGCTATATACATGGACTTATTTCCATTTTTTTGCTTTCTCTGATATTAAAAGTAATATCGGTATTGAAATCTAAGTCTTATTGAAAAAATCTCTGAAAAAAAAAAGTTTTAAAAGGTTATCTAAAATGTCTTGATTACTCGATAATGGTATTCTCAATTTGTGCATCATTGGATTATTGAAAACAGTTTCTTTCATAATTGAGACATGTTCTTTATCTTCTTTAACACAATTTTCTTATCTTCATTGTTTCTTATTAATTATCTAATGGATAAAAGTTGATAATAAATAAAACTGAAATATAAGGAAAATAACATTGATTGAAGAAAGCCGGGGCAAATTTATATATAATAAATAAGACTACTTTGCCTTTTTATCAAAAAATGCTGGTAATATTTTTTTAAATAATATATTAAAAATGATTATATTTTTAATTCTATGGTAATTTATTTTAGTTTAACTGCAATTAATCAATAATAAAGAAAGAAAAACGAATATTCAAAGAAAATGCTTATTGATTTATGTAAAGCTTAGTAAAATAACAAACAGGATTATTTTTATTAAATAGTTTACATTAATTGTGATGTATTTGATATTCATAAAAATATTTAAATTAAACAATTAAGTTCAATTCTTAATGAAATGTGAAATGATATTATTTAATTAACAATTTTGCTAAAAATTGTTGGTATATTATATATATATGTGGGGTGCATGTATATATATGTGCACACAGACATTTACATAACTCCCTAGAAAACATTCACATTAACTCCCTAGAAAAATTAACAATTAAATAATATACTTCCATATTTCATTAAGAATTAAGCTCTAATTTGTTTAAATATATATAGATATAAAAAACATCACAATTAACGAAAACTGTTTATATATATATATATATATATATAAATAGGCTTAGATATCTATCACTTGCCAATAGGATTTAAATAGTTTCAAATGAAGTAGCAGCTCCTATTTGCATTTCTTTCATAAATTATTTAGAATTAGTTTTGTTAAATTTGTATTTCTATTTAACTAAAAGCAAACAATTTCTAAGGAACTGCTCATTATTTCTACAATCCCCGAAGATTTTCCATTCTGTGAAAGAAATGTCCGTGTAATGCAACATAGTAAATTTGTCTCTATTAAAATATTCATTACAAATGTCACTCGTTTGTATGAGTATTTCCGATAAAAAATTTAATTTGTTTGTTTTTGAATAAAATAATTTTAATATTGCTAATAATTCTATATATCGCTACATATATATTCAGTGTTATTTAGTGTAAATTATTATTGTGAAGCTCTATCTATTAGAAAAAACATTTTTTTAGATTAAAAATGAAATAAAAACAAAATAAAAATTTTAATTAAAAATTTAAGTTGTAAGAAGAAATTTAGTTATGTTCTAGCTAAAACAGTAAATATAAATTAAATATATTACATTCAATATTTGTATTTTTTGGAATTCATTCAAAAGAATTTTTAACAAATCATATTTTTCGTGATAAATGGTTTATTTATCCAAAATCAATAATATACACTTTCAAATATCGTTGAATTGACTAAAATATGTCCTTTTCAAATCGTTTCAGAATGTTAAACTCACTTATATATGATCATAGGAAGATATTTATGACATTATTTTCATGATATATTTACGATCATAGCTTAGTAAATCAAATTATAAATCTTAAAATTTCTAAGTACTATAAGTATTTCTTTAGTTGACGCTCCTTTAATGTATTAGTAATATACAAAACAATAATTCAGTAACTTTATAACTGTTAATTTATAACTTTTTTAATTAAGTACTGTTTTGTTTTGTTAGCTTCAAAAATTTGCTTATTAATTGCTTTACAGAACCGTTTTTTAAGTGCAATAAAAATTTTTTATTACTGATAGTTAGATACAAATATTGTTCTTAAAAATTAATTATTTTTGTACTGCCTTTAAAAATATAAATGATATTTCTCAAAGTTTTATTGCAAAAATAGTTTTTTGTGAACTGCTGAAATAAATTTAAAAAAAAAAGCACTACTAAGTTATTATTAATATTATGTTATTCTAAATGGCTAATATATTTCAAAGCTCTCGTTTACGGAATTTTAATTAAATAGTTATAAAAGGCTTTTTAGCTTCCAATTATAATTATTTCAATTGTTATTAATAATATGTTATTCAAAATGATTAATATATTTCAAAGCACTCGTCTACGGAATTTTAATTAAATAGTTATAAAATGTTTGCTATCTTCCAAAATTTGTATATTAACTGGTTTAAAGAAACGTTCTTAACATACAATACGAAATGTTTTATAAAAGAAATCTTAGACACAAGTATTGTTCTTAAAAAATTGATTATTTTTAACTGCCTCTATAAAAATGAATAATAATGCTGAAAACGTTATTGCAAAAATGGGTTTTCGGGAAATGATAAATTAAAAAAATCCGCTACTATATTGTGATTTATTTTATGTTATTCAAAAGGATTAATATATCGCAAAGCACTCGTTTACGGAGTTTTAATTATAATGTAAAAACACTAAATTAAATAGTTAGTAGTTTAGCTGAATAGAGTAAGGAATAAAAAAGTTGAATATCGCTTGTTATGGTAAATGAAGATATTTATTTAAAAAAAATTAATTATTTTCAAATCAAAAGATTTTTTTAATAAAAATACGAACTAAAAATTTTAATTTTTGTCTTGTGATATTTATAAAAATAATTTCTATAGTACACTAATTAGCGATATTTAAAAAAATTTAGTTATTTGTTGAAAGGAAAAAATAAATAGAAAAAACCCATTATCAAATAAAATATATGTAAAATAAAAGACATTTTGAATTAATTTAAAGATATTAGTATAAAAAGTAATTGTAATAATATAGATAATAATCAAAATTTTTATAAAAGGATAAGCTTTCTTTATTTTATTAATATGGTAGTATATGACTGGCATAAACTATTTAAGGTTTTATTTTTATTGTACTAATTAAAAAAAATAAACTTAATAAATAAATGAATCAGATTCTTTTTTTTTTTTTCATTATAAGTAAAATTTATTATTTAGTTTACTAATGTTTTTAACTTTAAAAATATATTTAAAATGACCACTTCTTAATCATCCTAATTGCTTCTGATATAAAATAATAACTACTAACACAACTATTGTAATTATTACCTGTTGTTTTTCAAAATTTCTAGAAAGCACGCTTTTGACTCATTTTTTAATTGTAATGTGCGTTTTGACGCGTAAACCATTAATATTTATGTGTTTACACTTGTTACTACTAATTGTACTAAAACATCCATAAATAAATAGCAACGCATATATTAGATAATGAAACAAATGTTTTTAGACAATTGCTGCAACAGTACTTTATTATTATAATTTACAAAATTCATGTCATGAAAAGATTATTACATTTGCATGTGGTTGGTGATTATTACTCTATATAAACCCGAGCAAAGTTTCAGTTTAACAGAAGCAACATAGCGCCATTTTGTCAACAAATTTAGGTAAGAACTTTTCGTACACTATTGCAAACTGAATATAGAATTAACAATATTAAAGCATTGTAATAAATAAATGTGATAATAAGTAAATGTAATGTAATAAATAAATGCAAATGTAAAACTAAATTTAATCTAATATGGAATTTTAAAATTTTCAGAAGTATACTTAATATGTTAAAACTTTCGTCTCAAATGGTGCAGTTTAAATGTAATTTTTAAAAATAATCTGAAGATTTTTTCAAAGTATATTAAATTAATTAACAATTTTAAAAATTAAAATGCTAATAAAATAATTATTTTTATTTTTGATGAAAAATCATATGTATTATAAAAAATCAGTAAATTGGATTTATTTTATATGTTTAAAAAGCACAACTTAATGTTTTTGCTAAATTAGAGTTTTAAATCATTCCCTTAAATTAGCATTATAATCAGTCCAAAATAGTAAATTTTATGCAGTCTACTCAATGTTTGTACATTGAATTTTTAATTTGCATAATTTTAATAATCATGTTAAGTATAATTAATAACAATTTTGATTTTCAATACTTTTTTATATTAGTTAAAAAAATTAAGAAAGTTTTACTAGCTAAAACTTTTCATGCTTTCTTAAAGTTAGTTTAAACTATAGTAAGCATTACAAACATTTAACGTATTGAATTAGTGAATTATAATGAGAATCATACACATTGTAATAGTATGATTACAAATTATAATAGTATAATATACATCGAATCTATAAATTTGTACAATTTCAGTACACAAGTTAAATATAATAAATAATAATTTTGATTTTCAATACTTCATTATATTAGTTTAGAAAAACATTTTAAGAGCGTTAAGATAGCTAAATTTTTTCATTCTTTCTTAAAGTTAGCAATAGCATTTCAATGAGCATTACAAAAATTAAACATATTGAATTAGCAAAAAAATAATGATGAGAATCTTTATTTGGTATTTTACAAGTAACAACTATTATTATTTTAAAATGAAATTTTAATATCGATATATTGATTTTAAGTGTGCATTATTTTTCTAAATTTGTTACAATTCAATTTAAAACTTAACAAAAAATACAAGTTTTTATTTGCTTTGAAACTGATTACTCAATCAAAAAACTAACCTATTATGTAGAAAACATGCGTTTTTAATATTTACTGTGTTAAAAAATTCCATTCGTAACCTGTAATAAAATGATATGAAATTCAAAGAGAATACTTCTTTTTTTTTAATAAATTTAGATAAATTGATAAAGTAAATTAGTAATAATAAAAGTTTAAAAAATAAAAATATTTAATTCTTCTAAAAATAAAACACATAAAATAAACTTTTAACTTTCAATTCCATTATTATTAATTTACATTCTTTCAAATTATTAATTTTTTCCATATTACCATAAAGATATAAATGAAAGCGATGCCAGGAGCGGTTTTGTTATATTTTTTCATACGTCTAATATGCATACGTTACGTGCATAGATGTTATATGACCTTAATTTACTTGTTTGTAAAAAGTTCTCAAAAACTCCAAAAGACAGATTCTGTATTTTTCTGCATAGTGCAAGTGTTAGGACAATGAAATACTAAAATAGGAGGAAAATTAGGCCCTTTTTTTCAATGGTAGGATCAGAATATGACACATTTAATTTGCTTAATTTGAATGGAATTTCTTAAAGAATTTGAATGTAATAAAAAAATCAAAAGCTTTTCGCATTACATCATAAGATATCCACAATAATTCGACACATTATAAATTTAATGTTAATAGCTAGAAATTAGCTTTTAAATAATAAGCCTCTTCAAATTTCGGTACAAAATTATATTTTTTTGTTGTTGAAGACAAGTTCAAGAAAAAATAACAGAAAAAAAAATCTGATACCTATTTAAATAAATATATATTTAATGAATGTGTGATAAGGGAGAAACAATATATTTTATGAAAAGCAAAAAAAAAAAAAAAAAGTATTTTGTAGTTGTATTTGCATTAGTATTTTGTAGATATAGTGTGTATAAAAAATTTTTTGCACCAACTATTTAGTTGATCGTTAAAACTGCAAAAAGGTTCATTAATAAAATTTAAATGTTTTATTCAATCTAACCATAAAAAGAATTAAATAAATTATTCTTACACAAAAAACCTTTTCTTTTCAAACTAGTATATCTTAGAATAACAAAGTTCGTGTTTCATATGTTCGATTCTAGTTAACAGACGCAAATAACTATTATTTATTCTTGCCCATTTTTATTGTCTTTAATATTTTTCTTTGTGAATGATTAGTTAGACAATACAAGTTTAATGCAAATAGTAGAACATTGGAAATATATGAAACATTTTATTTTATATTATGTGACTTTCCTTGAACAAAAATTTATAAAGAATTCTTTTTATATTGTTGCGTGGCACACAAGAAAGTAAATTTTAAAATGGATAATTTAAATAAGTTATAAGAATTAAAATTTGCACGAATGATACATTGAAGGTACATTTATTGCACAACATAATAATAAGTCATCAAGAACTTCGATTGTTTTTGAAGAGATGGTTAGTGCATGCAAAAAGTTAAATTTATGAAACATTCTAGGAATCATTAATTTTTGTAAAAAAATAATGAATAAAATTGCATTTCATTATGAAAAATACACATTAGAATACTATTTTTGCTAATTTACGAAATTTGTAAATTAAATTCTTAAATATAAAACCACCTAGACAGCAAAGTATTATAAAACATTAGATTTTACAAATATATATGAAAACGAAATAGTGACTTTTAAAAATTGTTTTATTCCGTTACATGTACATTAAATTATTGTTTATGTCTGAGTTAAGCAGTAAAAAAAAAAAAAAAAATAGAGTTCTTCTTTAACAAAATGTATCGAAGTTTCCCGTAAAGCCTGTCTTTTTTTTAAATTTCTATTTGCTTCAAAGGATACCAAAGAATATTCTTGAAAAAAAAAATCAAAATAGCATAACGTAGGATGATATGATTCGTTTTTCATGCGTTTGATTCTAGTTAACAGACGCAAATAACTATTATTTGTCACTGCTTATTTTATTGTCTTTCATTTCTTTGAATAATTAGTTCAATAATAAAAGTTGAATGCAAATCACAGAACATTGATTATTATTTGAAATGTTTTATTTTAAATTATGTGATTTTCTTCTAGCAATAATTTATGAAGAATACTTTTTATTGTTGTGTTGCACACAAGGAAGTAAATTGAAAAATGGAATACTTACAATAAGAAAAAAATTAAAATTTGCATGAATGCTACATTGAAAGTACATTTATTGCATAACATTTTATTGATTCATCAAATTCAATTGTTTTTTAAGATATGCACACAATAAAGTTAAATTTATCATTTAATGCATACAATATATTAGTTAATGTATATATTTAGTCCATGCAATACAACTATAAAGTTGAAATTATTATTTAGTGCATACAATAAAGTTAAACTTATGAATATATAATTTAAAAAAGAAAAACATTGAATAAAATTGTATTTCCTTATTTCATCCATGAATAAAATTGTATTTCATTATTTTATTGACGAAAATTTTATTTCATTAATGAATAAAATTCTATTTAATTTTCATTCATGAAAAAAATTGTATTTATTTCATTAAAGAATAAAATTGTATTTCATTATGAAAAATACATATATACTATTAATATACATATTTTCATGAATTAGTATTCATGAAAATTGAGAATTAAATTCTTAATTATAAAACCACATTGACAACAAAGTATTATAAAACATTACATTTTACAAATATATATATGAAAACATAGTGACCTTTAAAAATTGTTTTATTCCGTTACATGTACATTAAATTATTGTTCATGTCAGAGTTACTCAGTTAAAAAAAAAGAGTTCTTCTTTAACAAAATTTATCGAAGTTTCCCTGAAAGCTTGTCTTTTTTTTTCCTTTTCTAGATGCTTCAAAGGATACCAAAGCCCAAGGGAGCTAGCTGCAAGGCCTTTATCTGTACTTTATCGGAATTCGAATTATTGGTGAGCAGCGTCTTGAAGTATGAGGTCGATATGGTAGAGAGAGAATCGGCACGATATGTTCGACTGAAGTGAAACTTGCAGTCCGAAACAAAACATATACATCGAATTTAATCAAGAATTTCTCTGACGTCCCGTGCCTTAGGATATGATGAAATGAGAACTGATATCAGGAAACGAATGCTGGTCTAGAATTTTCGGAGAATGTTTAGAAGATAATATCACAACTACTGGAAGATCTAGGATGGTATAGGGAGAAAGTAAATAAAATAATTATTTAAAGAATGTTAAGCGAAATTTGAACTTCAGAGTAAAAAAAAAAAAAAATATTTTGAAGAATAATTCTTTTCGAAAAGACTGATATTTTATAAAATATTGCTCTAATATTGGAATTTATTACAGAAGTCAGGAAAAAAGTTGAAAAAAAAAATAAAATTCGTAAGTTACAAAGCCTGTGATGATGTTACATTTGCGAAGCATTATTATAAATTTTTAAGCTGGATAACATTGTGGATCTCAATATCTTTATCTATTCGAATGTTGTTAAATATTTATAGATTGCTATATTACTTAGCTTGAAAATTGATGTAGCTAAATCCCTCGTGTGTTCAAAGAATATATATGTTTTATACTTGCAATAAAATTCTAAAATGTGGTTTTGGTATAGAAAAGAATTGAGAATTTCATATCAGTCTGTAAAGTACGCTATTTTCTTTAAAAGAGTTATTTAATGTCAAATATATATATATACTAGCAATTGTTTTTAAATACCTATAATTAGCTTATGTGCCTAACATAAAAATATATATCAGCGATATATCAATGTAATTTAGCAAAAGAAAAAAGTATATTTGAAATTTAGGTCAGGAAAAAGTCATATCATTTTTATAGTTAGCAATCGAGCAAATATTTTGCGTAGAATAGAAAGAAATTGGCAACGAATTAACGATGAAGAATACTTTAAAATGCCGATTAGCTTCCCTTAAACGCTATATGTGAAGATTGATGTAAAGAAAATTTGGAAAAGGAGGACCTCAGTCTTTGAGAGACATATTTCCCTAAGAATAAGACACTAAAAAGGAGACATTACATGAATTGGTATCTATATCAAACTGCTGATGCATAACCATGACTTTTCACTAGCAATCGTGTCGCATGTAGCGTTAGGAAGAATCATAAAACAATTTTAAATAACATCTTAAAACACTTACATCAGCATGGAGACTAGCACCAAACTAGACGAGACAATGAATTTCACTGCTCTGAACATGACAGAAGAGGATCTGTGCCTTAAAGAGAGAAAATGGTGGTGTTTTCTGTTGTCTAGCGTCATCACTTGTCTAGTAGGGATATTCATCATCCTCTTCTGGAGGGCGTGTGTGTTTATGTGTTGCAGTAGCAAAAGCACAAATGCATCTTCATCCCAAGCTGCCTCCAAGACTAAAGTTCCAGGAGAGAACAACAACAAGGGCGCAAACAGCGGCAAAGAAGTGGCGGAGATCGGATTCATGACAGAGGCCAAAGATTGGGCCGGTGAACTTATTTCTGGACAGTCTACAACCGGACGAATATTGGTAAGTCTTTCTTTACATTGATAAATCTTATTAGTAACATAGAATATGTTTCATTAAAGCATCAATTAGTTGAAAAAGCTATACTAAATAGGAATCGCAATTCAATCAAATTATAGCTTTTCGTGTAATGTCATTCGAAAATGTTGTGACCTATCTTGAAAATTTGTTTTCATGAATATTATTTACAGTTATTCTTAATCGAATCTTTAGGCTTAAGAAGGGAATGAAGAAAAAATAAATAAATTGCATTGGGTACTTTTTATACCCAAAATTTCTTCAAGTTTGATTCTACACATGAGTGGGAAGAATGTGTGGATTGGTTTGTCGCTCTACGATCATTTTGAGCACACATCAAGTATAAGTACCTCCATTGGATTTTATGTTCCTGGGAAATCTTTTTGCACTTTTTTTTGTTCACATAGAGTAAACGTATTGGTAAGAGTATTTTATGATGTCATGGTGATTAACTGTAGGTTCCGGTCAAAGTAGCCTAAAGTGTGCACAAAATGACCCTAGAGTGAGAAACTAATCCAAATCAAGTACTTTTTTATACTATAATAAGGCTTTATAGCTTCAATTAAAATTTGGTGATTATTGAATGAAAATTCTACCAAGCATATTTTTTTTTCGATTTCTCAAAAACTTAACTTCTAGACATGTTTTCTTCTTTAATCTGACTGTTGAATTACATTTACATGTAAAACCGAACCTTCTCTAAATCAGGAAAAAAAAATAAATAACACTATAAAAATCTCTATCATCGGATCATAAAAAAATTTCAGTAAAATTCACTTAAACAGTATTTCTGATGAAGTCTTATATGTAATTTTATAGCACAGGATTATTAAAGAAATAAGAATTTGTTAAAATATAGTACCATCATAACAAACGAGATTCTATCCACTGGTTTAATATTGGAGTTATTAGTTTTTTCACTCACATGCAAAGTACTATCTCAAAAAGATTTTTGAAAGATTATTTTATAAAAAATATAAATACTTTCTTAGGTAAACATATTTGAGTTAAGAAAATACATATTTTTAGATGAAAAAAAAATGAATAAACAGTGAAAACATGTTTCTGAGAAGCATCATTTCTTATGTAGCCTTTTTTCTGCGTGTGATAATGTAATAAAACTTTTCTTTTCCGGCGATAAAATGTTTGTGACTCGTAGAAGACGCATAAAATGTGAACTTACTTGTTAGTTTCGTGCCACTTTCTGACTTCATTGCAGAAAAAGTGGAGTTACTGAAGGCATCATCTTCTTTCAATATTTTCCTTCACAGGGCATCTTTGAAAATATGTTAAAACTGTCTAAGACCATTTTTATTAATTTTCATCGTATAAATATTTTTAATGAGGGAAAAAATATTATTAATTTAAAAGTTTTTCTAATATTTTTGAAAATCGAATATTTTAAATGCTATTTATTTATTAAATGATTCACGAAAGTAAAAATTAGAAGTATTCTACTTCAAAAATTCTTATAATAGAACATTTGCTTCCAAAAGATATTTGAGCTTTCAAATATATATAACTGTAAAGCTTTTTGCAATAAAAATTTAATGTACATCTCAGAATGAAATAAAATCAATAGATCAATCATAGATCAATCTTAAAAATATTATTCAAAAATTGGTGTTTCTTATATCGTAGTGGACTTGGTATTTTTAAGTCTATTCTATATATCAGTTGAGTTTCCCAGAATAACAAATTTATAAGACATCATATTTAGTTAAATTATTAAAATGATACTTTAATATATTATAACAACATGTCATATATAATATATACATGTAATACACGTTAGATTGTAATTTTTTAATATAAATAAATGTTTATAATTCGAAGTTTAAATTCAACATATGTTTAAAATTCAATTAATATTTAACGATAATCTGCTTTTCATTAAGAACACTATTAAATACAAAAGTTATAAGAATGATACACAATTATATAAAATATTTTATAAAATAAAATAGTAAAATTAGTGGTAAAAAATAAGAATTAACAAGATTAAATAAGTAATTAACAAAAAAAAAACTAAATTTGTTTTTGTGGATTTTAAAGAGTTCCTATAAAATATTTGTTTTACTTTTTTCTTTTAGTTGGAACTGAAATATTTCTTAAATTTCGCATTTAAAGATAATGTTTTGATGCAATTAAATCTTTATATGAACATAACTAAAATTATAGATTAATCTTTTAGAAAAAGCTTAATACGAGAAACTGTACAATATATTATATTATTTATTAATGGATTTATAAATAATAATAACAGTAATAAAAGATGAACTGGATATTTTTTTTGCAGTTTTGTTTTTAATAAAAATTATACTTGATCTATCTTCGTGTGTGACAGCTACTCTACATCATAAAGCGAATGATCATAACTTTTGAAACATTGCAGTTGAAATGTTCGAATCAATACTTTCATCTGTTTAACGATTTTTTCAACTTTAAATGTGAAATCGAAAAATAAGCAGAGAGTAAAAGAAATTCTGTCACTGTGAGGACATATAAAAAACAAACAAGAAAAAAAAAGTTGAGCTTGCAAAAAAGCAGTTTTGGAAATCGGTTACCGATTCCATAATAATTAAATCGCAACAAATTATTTGTGAGATTTTTCATGTTTTGATGATTGCCATGACGACGACTCGTTCCATCGTTAAAATACTCGAAACACCTAACGTGGAGGTTCGGTTCACTGATTAAATTTTTTTTCTTTTTCTTTCAATTCGAAATGGAATCAACGAAAGAGATGGAGTTTCTTCTGTGTTTGTGTTTACTGTTCATGTCTACACGCCATTGGATTGATGATTCGATTTCCTTTTTAGAACAACTCACGAATGTGATGCATTTTGAGATAAACGTGTTTATCTAATACACAATATTGCACATCGCTTCGAAATATTTTGAATCGATGCATCTTCGTAGTGCTTTTTTGTTGTGTTGTGAGCATTTTCTTTGAGATAATAACAAAACAAAAAAAAACTGGCATTTGACGGATAGTATTGATTAATCTTTTTCGTATGAACTCATAAATCATGACAGTTTTGTTTTTGGTATTGTAGAAGAATCTTTGGGACATTTGGTCAAATATTTTACAGTATAATGGTTATTTTTTTATAACTCCGCGCACTTTATCTAGTACATTTTAGGATTGAATGTTTTCAGTTATCTTAAAACTGACATCACATACTTTTTGTTATGAAACAGTTATTTTTGTCATAATCAAATAATTATAATGTGAGCAGGTAAAATGCTATTGCATTTAAACAATAATATTCTCCCGGTATTTGAACATTAAATTTTGCAATTCATACAGATCAGGATAATGTGATTCTTTATTTCATTAAAAATTTCATATAAAATTAATTTTTAAAATATTAGAAATTCCATTACTTAGTTAATTTATGTATACGTTATTACTAGTTATTTATTATATTTATTTATAATTTTAAGCTTATAATTTTATTTCACGGAGACTCTCTTTTAAAATTCAACGTTGTAAATCATAAAGAATGTAAACATGTATAGTGTTTTTATGTGGCAAAATATAAAAAAGAATAATTTTTATGTAATTTTTAAAGAATAAGTTCTTTGTGTGTGCGACAGGAATTACTTTTGAAAAAAGTTTTTATCTATTAAGATTTTTGCAAGAATAATATGTAAGAAAAATAATAATTTTCGATAATCAAGTAAATTAGATATGAATTATTTTTATAAAGCTCATTTATTTATTACTATATTTTAAAGGAAACTTCCATTATTTTTTAATTAAAGTTTGCAGTTTACGTATTTTAACTCTCTAATCCAGAGCAAAATAGTTTTGAATGTTGGAAAATTTCTAGTTTTATAAAATAAATTTTTAAAACTCTAATGCATTTTATAGAAAAAAAATATACATGCCTCTTTATATCTTAATATTGGGCCAAATGAAATCGTTTCTTTTAAATTTCATTTGATCGAGGTTATTCAATTAATAGAAGGGTTGTAAAAAATAACATAGGGGATGACTAACTGCTTGGAATATAAGTTAACGTATTTTCCTGCTTATATTCTGCACAAAATTCATTAAAGTATAATATTTTTTTTTTATTTCCAGTGGGAAGTTTACAGGACAATAGAAATCATAAAACAATAAATACAAAAAACAAGATGAAACAAATGACATCAGTTAAATCCATTTACTTAAGTCTGGTAATCCAATAACAATTCCATAAAGAAACAGGAGGCAGTGCAGAACAAGAAGCAAGAAGCAAGGTGAAACATATCCATTGGTTCTTGGTTATCATACAGGGTCAGGAGTCAGTTTAATTCTGTGAAGGTGCTTGCTTAGACAATCGTGACCACAGAAAGCCGTAGCAATGCCACCGATGATAATGGGGCAAACCACCTGCTTACCACTGCAGAACACTAAGAAACAAACAATGAGAGCCAGACCGAAGGCCGTGTTTGTTTGCCATTTCGCCATGAAGAGGTATTCAACTTTGCTTTTTTGGCATAAAAAAGCATTAAACATTTTGATGAATTTTAATTAGTTTAATATCTTTCTCTGGACATAAAATGAACTTCAAGAAAACAGAATTAATCATTTGCCCAGGCACAAATCATCAATTTGAAAAGAAGAATTCCATTTTATTAAATTTCTTAACTCTTATTACGAAATTGGATAAAAGTCGAGATTCGGATATACAATCTTAACTAGTTTCCATAAACAGCAACACTTAAGCTAAAGTTTTAAGTTTATACCCAAAAATAGAAAAAGGGTCTTAAAACTACCATTTATATTAACTGAAATTCAAACCACGCTTTTGAACACAAAAGAACAAAAATTCCAAGCACAGAAGATTCCAACTGTCAGAACATCCAGAATGATAAATATAGCAACATTTAAACGCAACCCAAGTTTTAATAAGTGCAACATTTTATCACAGATGTTTGTTGTGATCTTTTATTTTTTCATCCGGATAATTTTCAAAGCTTAAGCCCTTCAACACGCTGCAGCCTTGCTTTCCTCAAAATCCAGCAATTTACTTCGAGTCATTTTGATGTCGAAGCAACCGCTTAATGAAAGCCTTTCTTTACAGTATTTATTATAAAATGAGTTTCTTAGTCATGATCGATATTTTCCGAGTATTCTGAACTCCAAGATAAATATACATAACTAAATATTATTTTGACATCAAAAAAGCATTTCAAATTTTGAAGAGTTTTAACTAATTTAATATCTAACTCTGGGAAAAAAAGAAACTTTAATAAAATATAACTTGCGTAGGCACAAATCTTCAATTTAAAAAGAAGAATTCAACTTTATTAAATTGCGGTCTGTTTAGCCTAACGTGTGTACAAGATGACAGTAGAGCGACAAACCAAACTAAACCTTATTAAATTGCTTAAGTCTTATTATGAAACTGGATAAATGTCATGATTCGGATATGAAGTCTTAAATAGTTTCCATAAACAGCAACACTTAAGCTAAAGTTTTAAGTTTATACCCAAAAATAGAAAAAGGGTCTTAAAACTACCATTTATACTACTGAAATTCAGACCATGCTTTAGAACGGAAATGAAACAAAAATTCTAAGCACAGAAGATTCCAACTGTCAGAACATCCAGAATGATAAATATAGCAACATTTAAACGCAACCCAAGTTTTAATAAGTGCAACATTTTATCACAGATGTTTGTTGGGATCTTTTATTTTTTCATCCGGATCATTTTCACAAAGCTAAAGCCCTTCAACGCGCTGTAGTCTGCTTTCCTCTAAATCCAGCAATTTACTTCCAGTCATTTTGACGGGGAAGCAATCGCTTAATGAAAGCCTTTCTTTACCGTATTTATTATAAAATGAGTTTCTTAGTCACGATCGATATTTTCCGAGTATTCCGAACTCTCCAAGATAAATATAAAAAAGAAAAGAAAAGATGGCCGAGAACGTGCTGATGTAATATTCATCCCTTTCTTTGGCTTTTGTTCCATTTTTATTTCTTTCATGGGAAGTTAGAGAAACGGAGAGTGCAGTCGTCAGCATTTGTCACGCTGTTGTCAATAATTCGTGATCAGAAATGAATGTTTAAAGCGATGATATGCATGTGTTAGGCGTAACTCGTCTTTGCGAAAAATTCTCAAATATTTTCTTTAGCATTTGAAAATTAAATTGAATTAGTTGCTAGTAAATATCTTTGCAAAAATCTTTGCTAGTAAAAGCACTAATAAGTAAACAGAATTTAATCTGATTATTTTTATACTACAATTATTGCACACATAAAAAATATTGTTGCAGTTCTAAAGTAATTAAAACCAGTATATGCCTGACTGGCGGCTCAATGGCAAAGGGCACCGCTAGTCAGCATTAGGGCTGCCAATCCACTGGTGGGTTTGTTATAGATTTCTTCTCTTTCTTTTTCTTCATTGGCCCATCTGCATCATGGTGTGCCAAAACCGTCTGACTACTGACAGATTTCGAGACAGGAAATGTTTTATTTTTACTGGGTAGGAATGACATGCTAACGCCCAACAGTCATATTAAACAGGTATAAAGTGGATCCCGAACTACTACAAATACCCACAGCACCTCCGGAATTCGAACCCGAAACTTGTTAGCATCGAGCGGCAGAGCACTAGTCAGTGGACCATCGGGCCCTCTGTTGTAGACACTGTTTCAAAAAAAGGAGTTTCCAAGTTTCTCGATGGTGTTTGTGATGTTCAGCCTTTTGTCTCGTTAAGTAGACTACCTGGTAGGAGTTTACGGGTTTTCCCCCATGCGATAAGCAAACGCCACGTAGATAGTCTCCCCTAAAAGTCCATCTGGAAAGCACTGCCCTCCTTCTTCAGTGATACGGAGCCAAGCAAGTGACTTCTACCTGTGTTCCATCACAACAGAAGCTGCCCCTCTTTCCGTTCTTCCATAAGACCAAAAGAGTTCTTGGACTTGGTTTAGATGCTGCAGTATACCATGTGGGATAAGAAAAAAAATATATATGCAATGATAGTTTGCCGATATTTGGCAACAACCTTTAATTATTATTACTCTATGATGTTTACGGAAAGGAAGAAAATGGTCTACTATCATACAACGATAGGTCCCGGCCTACTATGACTGTACAACGTTGGGCGTAGGGCTGACATCCCTATTCCGTAAAAAGCCAGCGTCACGAAGCCAAGTCAGACTTTTACCTACGGATGCTCACAATAGAAGCTACCCTACCCAGTTCCATTAAGAGAATACATGGGTTCATGGACTTGGTCTAGATGTTGCTGACGACCAAATGGGATAAGAAACAACAGCAAACCTGTATATAATTGGTTAATAGCAGTGTTGAATTTAGGATGAACATTCTCTGTGGTCTGGAAGGATTTTCAAACATAAAATTATGGGATAAAATTCGACAATATTTTCTTTTGCCAACAGAAATCAAATTTCAATTTTTTTTTTTTTTTTTTTAAATAAAAATTATAAAATCGAAAATGTAATAAGAATTATAAAATCGAAAACCAAATAAAAATTATAAATTCGAAAACCAAATAAAAATTATAAAATCGAAAGCAAAATAAAAATTATAAAAATATAAAAAGAATTACGGTTCTGAGATCGGCCTTTTTTTTTTTTTTTGTGAGGACACTGTTGATATTCTTACCTTTCAGATTCATCCCATTGGCTCCCACCGTTCAGCATAATCCCTAGTGTGTTGGTAAACAAAAAAAAGTTTGTTTACGTTTTCAATAGTTTTACGGCATCGACAACTGGTCCCTAATTGTACCGAAATTAAAACTTAACTTTTAACTTCTTTTATTTTGTATCTTACTTTTTATCAATAGTATTTTTAAATCTTTTTTTTAGTACCTACTTTAATTTGAATTCTTAGAAACTTTTATCTTTAATTTACTAACAATAATTAAGCAGCCTATTAGAATTCTAAACCTATTTATGAATTAATATGAGGAGGTTTAAGGGGTATTTCCCCTTGTTGGTACTCCGTAAACGGTACGCCAGTTGCCAGGGTTTTTTTTTTTTTTTTTTTTCCCCACTTTGAGAGATTTCATACTTAAATGTAAAAATGCTTGAATAAATAAAAAAGTATTAAAATAATATTAGCATAATTATATGTATTTAACTGTATGTAGTAACATAATTATAATACACTTAGCATATTATATAAAATATCAAAATATACTACATTTTTTTCCTGTTCCATTAAAATTTAAATGTAATAGAACCCTGTAATCCTGGCAGTCAAAAGGTTGGTAAGAATATCAAGTTGTCGGATAGAAAAACTCGAGTTTGAATTCAAAATTAATTTCTTAACAAATGTACGAAATCGTCAGCATACGGGTTACTGGAATAATTTACTACAAACTTTCGAAAAAGCAGATCTGATAAACATGTTAACTAAATTAGAAATGTACTAACTAAAACACAGATCATAGTATCAGGTCTCATCAGAACATAGGACTTTAATTTAAACAATGACAAAAAAAAAACTATATAACTTTTACATAGATTTTCTTTTGAGGTTCAATTTTCTAGATAATTTTTCATTTTCTTTGTTCTTTAAGCACAATAATACGGGATCCCTTTTTGTATTGTTAATTTTAACAACATCATTCTGCCTTTAATGAAAAAATTATATGAAGGAACCTCAAAATAATGTGAACTAAAATACTGTATTTCTGTAACACTCCACTAAAGGTCTTAATAGAAATTAAGGAATTCAAAATGGAAATGCATTAAAAAGCACTTCTTTCCTGCATATTCATGTTTTTATACATATTATTTTAAAAATAAAAAATAGTATTTTAAATTGCATTTCTATTAATAAACTACTTTATCACATTTTTATTGTGATAAAGAACATTAAATTAATAGTAAACATTAATAAAATGTTTCTTTAAGATTGTTCATCATATAACTAATAATCCATCCAAATTGAATACAACCGGTCTTCATCGAAACAAATAAGCTTTTTTTAAAAAACTTTTTATTAAATTATTTTAAAAATAAATTCACAATTCTTTTACTATAAATTATTTAAATTTTTATATTTAACATATAAACATTTTTTTTATATTATTGATAGAAATTTTTACTTATTTTTGTTGACATGTAGACTACAACACACACATATTTCTGATTATTTTTTTTATTATTCATCACATATACATTTCTGGTTATATTTTATTATTCACCACATACACATTTCTAGGTATTTTTTATTATTCAGGAAGAAAAGCTTTTCCCTTTAAAATTACTGTTGATATAATTTTTGAATGAAAAATGCATAGAGCAACGAGCTCTAACTTTGTTTAACATGCATTTATGAGAGTTAGAGTTACCTTAGTAACCCAAGCAAACACTTTAGACCACACGATTCTAAGCACTACGCAAATACCACAGTAGCTGTCATGTTTTCCCTTTTCAAAAATCCAATACCCCTTTATTGTAATTTTTTAAAGTATTCCTTACCAGAAATATTAATTAAATATTAACTTAACAACATATAGTTACTTATTTTAACTATATTTAAAACTAATATAATTCCGTTTAGTTAAGTTTTAAAGAGATTTAGCTGTCATTTATCAATGTAACTATTACAAAAAGGGAAATTATGAACTAAATTAAATTAATTTTCTGCAACTATTATTTAACTTTCCATAAAGATAATTTGCTTTAAAAATCATTGTTAAAATATACATAAATAAAAATATAGATTGAAAAATACAGATATTTCAGTATCTTATGTAATCTTACATGAATGCAACGACTTTTAAGCATAATTATTTCGTTTAGGTACATGCATCTAATGGATTTCTAACAAGAGTTCTTCAGTTTCTGAATTCATTATTTATATTAAGACTCTATTTTCTTTAAAAGATATATCTTCTACAGATGCTGTATTAAATTTCTTCTTCTCCATTGTATTCTACATGTGAACAAAATTAGTTAAAATTTATTTTAATAATATTACAAATTTTTTGTATTGAATAGAAAATTTCTGTTATTGTTTGTTATCCCACTTGGTCGACAACAACATCTAGACCAAGTCCATGAACCAGTGTGTCTTAAATCGACGAATCATGATAAAGAAGTAAAAAATGTAGCTTCTTTTTGTCCTTGACCTTGTGGCACAAAAACATAGGGCACCCAAAGGGAGAAGTCTGACATACCCCACTCGATTATACCCCTGGGCACTGGGTTCTCATTTTAATCGCATTTTATGACATGCATTTGCTACAGTGGAGCTATTGTAACTAGGAATCACACATAAATAGAAAATTTTAATAAGTTGTAATAGACGAATTGGCATTATTCTCTTAAATACCTGTAAAATAAAGATGTTTTTTTTTTTTTTTTTTGCTTGTTGTTTTGTTTTGTGGTCATCCTGGAATTTTTAAAACTGGAAGAGTGAAAATAGCTAAATAAAGTATGAAACTTCAAGTTAATTCTTATATGAATCTTCCTAAATACTATTTTAAGAATTAATATATGAACAATATTATTTAGAAATAGAATAAATTAAAATCTTTAATGTTTAAAATCCTTTAATATCTACCTTTTCTTCTATTGTATATTGAGTATATAACATATAACAACATTTTTTCTTTGATTTTGAAATTGTAATATCTGTAATTGTTTAATTTCTATTAAATTGGATTGGGATTTTGATAGTCCACTTCTTTACTTTGTTCTTGCAGAATTAATAAAATAGTAGTAAAAGCATTAGAAGAATAGTCCTAAATATAGGAAATATACTTTTCTCTGGCTACAAGCTGATAAACGAAAGATTGAAGTTTATGGCATTCTTTACGATCTCAAAAGTACAAATATTTTCTCGTTTATATTTTATTTCAAACAAACAGGTTTTTAAGATGTTTAGAAATTTTATTATATCTATTTATATCATGCTATGTTTTTAATGTGAATTAGCAGTAATAATGATACTATTATTTAATTTTTGACTTGAATTTGTCGTGCCATTTTGTTTTTTACCTGCATATTATTATACTGTAAATCCCATGTAGAAAATGGGAAACACAAGAAGTATCATTCTTGAAATAAAGTAAAGTACACTTTTTTACTTTTTAAATTCGGAAAGTGATTATTCTAAAAACAAAAGCGTTCACTTATTTGTTTACAATCACTTTTAAAATACAGTTTACTCTTTCAAAATGAAGGATTTTTTAAAATTTTAATTTTTTCTATTGTCAAAAAAATATTCTTTATATAAACAGTTAATATTTCGATAAATGCATTTCAATAAAATTGTTAAATAAGTATACCTTAATTAATTTTCATATCTTCAGCTATAAAATATCTATTGAGTGTAGATTCAATACATTAGCAAAAACACATTAATTACAAACACATTGTGAAAATCATTTAACACACAATTTATATCTCGCAGTTTAATGCACATGTTGATAAAACAATTTTATAAATATTGAATTTCAGTTTAAACTTAAATATTAATTTTATTTGCATTCCTTATTTTAAACCTAAAATTATGATCTGCTAACTCCATTTTGATAAGTAAATTTACTAAACTGTTATGTTTTCTAACTTTTCAGTAAAAAATTTAGAAGATAATGTAGATAATAAAAACTCGTAACTTACATTTCTATGATTAATGAATAAACATAACACATTTAACTACCTCATATTTAGAGCCTAGACTTTTTTTGTTTAAGTAATTCTTTGAACCATAAATGATGAAATACTTTTATTGATAAAATGCTATAAAATCAGAACGTGTTTATTTATGTTCCTTCAGAAATGCATGCTTGCGGATTTAACACTTTATAATTTGATCTTAAGGATTCGATCAACGAAGGAAGTTACCATATAATTGGATATCTATCGCTAAAATAAGCAATATTTTGACGAACTTGTAACTTAAATTTAAATAAGAAATGGGATTTGTAAGAATTGCTCAAGTTTATGTCTGCTATAAAATCAGTGAAATTATTTTATGAATGCTACCATTTTTAAGAATGCTATAAAATTATGACATAAATGCAAAATTTGAAATATTATTTTTTATGGAAGTAGCAAAGTCTGTTAGTCAAATTATTTAACATTGATTATGTAGCTTATATATTAAATTCCCTGAAAACTTTTTTTCTTTATGGTTAGTAATATTTTTCTTTCTTTTTCTTTAAGTTTAAACTTTTTTTTTTTGCTTTGCATTTTTCTAAAAAGGCCAAATGTTATTTTAAATATCTTATTAAACATCAATATTTGAATTAAGCCTCAGAATCTTTTATTTGTTGTTTTAAAACATTATTGCTATTATATAAAATATAATTTAAATAAATTGTAAATAAATATAATAATATAAATTTGAATTGCTAACTATGTATATAATGAGCTATGTAAACATATAGACTCTGTTAACGCTCCACTATTAAGTTGTATAATAAATCCTTATTTTTTAAATTTTTTTACATTCAATTTTTTCTTACAGTTTCGTTAAGAAATAATATTTTAAGATTAAAAGTTTCTAATAATTTAAGTAGCAAAATTTGATTGTTGAATCATTAATACATTGAAGGTGAGAATTACGAAATGTTGTGAACATGAATGAGGTCTATTACATATCTAGGTACAATAAAATTGTGGTTCATATAGTATCTATTCTGGTTCTGATTCATTGTTTGGACCCATTCAAATTCTTCAATGCTTTAACATATGTGAGAATTTCCACGGACGTATCTTTCAATTATTTTTACAACGTTCATATGTATTTTCCAAGATTTCTGCATTACCCGTCTATTATATAAATGATAAATTACGGCTAAATTAATTTTTAATAAATTAAACTACTGGCAAGATAAGAAATTTGTGTTATTCTCATAAACTGCTCTTCAAACTTTCTTGGCATTATATTAATACTGTTTCCAAATTTATGATGTTAGCGTGTTTCAGTTTAAATTTGTCTTACTTGTTTCAGTTTTCATTTTGTAATTGAATTTACCTTACTACTTTTATTACTGACAATAATTATGTATATTTTTCTTTTTTTAATACCCTTAATTTTCAGAAATAATCCATTATTTTTGTATGAAAGCTTGCCAATATACGATAAGTAATCTATTCAGTATACAAATTCAATGATTTAGCACTAATTGAGATTATAAAAATAACATTAATATGGAAATTAATTAAATTAGATAAAATAACCGAAAATTATTTATAGAAATGTTTGTCCCATTTATCCAAAATTGTGAATTTGTTCAATGAAATATCAAAAAACTTTATTTCTCAAATAAATAATCTTGTTAGAAAATGCATTCTTTTCAATGATTCGAAAGGGATGTAAGACATCCTGAAATTTCAGGGCATAGTTAGCAGTTCCTAGTTTTTTATGTACTCAGAAGTTCTGAATAGGCAGTTCACATCCCTTCAGAGAGCGCTCACCGATGTGGTGTTTAAATATAAAAGCATTCTGCCTCTGCCAAGTTGGCTGATAACACTGTGATGCGATCTTTTTGTTTATTCTTCATCTTGGAAGTTTTTCATTTTTCTTTTCCAGTACCTCGCATGCATTTTCTTCGCAGACATTGAGTCTACTCTGGATATTCAATGGGAGTGGGAATCATAATTGCTCCTGCTCTGTCCAATTTTAAGATACTGTGCTATCTGTGCCTTAGAAATCTGAGCAGGTTCAGAAACAAACTTGCTTTGTGGTTGCTATTAATGGAGATATCTTTCTGAGTAATATTTCAACTCAGATTGTTTTGAAAAGAAAAGTTTATATTTTATATGAACAAAAATTACAAACAATAACATAAAAATAAAGTTAGCGACGTAAAGTTAATGTTGTAACTTATTGGAATATACAAACTCCAGAACACGATTAACGAATTTAAGCGTTCTGATGGTAAACAGATATGGAAACATTATCCATGAACATACAATGCATTTTGTATGCGTTAAATATTCCTTTAATTTATTATTATGTTGTATTTAATTATAGTTATGTTGGAATTTATTGGAATGTGCCGACCCCAGAACTTGATTCACGAATTTAAGTGTACTGATGGTAAACAGATATGGAGACATTATCCATGAACATACAATACATTTTGTATACGTTAAATTTCCTGTAATTCATTATTATGTTGTAATTAAGTAATGTAATTATTATGTTGTAATTTATTTTAATATGCCAACCTCAGAACTTGATTAACGAATTTAAGGTTTCTGATGGTAAACAGATGTGGAGACATTATCCATGAACATACAATACATTTTGTATGTATTAAATATTCCTTCAATTTATTATTATGTTGTATTTAATTAATGTACTTATTATGTTGGAATTTATGGGAATGTGCCAACCCCAGAACTTGAATCACGAATTGAAGTGTTCTGATGGTAAATAGATATGGAGACTGAATATACAATACGTTTTGTATATGCTAAATATTATTGAAATTTATCATTATGTTGTAATTAAATGGTGTAATTGTATAGTGTAATTTATTGGTATGTGGAACCCCAGAACTTGATTCACGAATTTAAATATTCTGATGGTAAATAGATGTGGACACATTATCCATTAACTTATAATACATTCTGTATATGTAAAATAATCCTGTAATCTATTCATATGTGTCAAACCAATGTAAACAACATTTTATGTTGAAACATAATTTTTAAGGATACTTTTTCAGTTTGTGTGTTATAAAACTTTGCGATACAAAAGAAATATTTCCAGCAATGTAATCTTTGCACTCAGTCAGGCGTAACTCAAATGTTACGCCAGCATGCGTTCTGCATTTGATAGATGTAACTATAGATGCACTGCTGTATATTGATTTATATTCCTTTAAATGTAATTTTCTTTTTATCTTTTCATTCAAGGTTTTCGCCTTTTTCCTATACTTTAATCCTACCCATTTCTCGTAAAAATACATCAAAAAAGTAAATCTACAAAACTTTTCTAAAACAAATGGTTCTCTTAACCACGTCTATCTTTTTTTTTTTTTTTTTTTTTTTTTTTTGGAAAATCCTTTTTTCTCACAGTTTACAATTATTATTAATATTTGTTAAATTTTTTGTTTATTTTTATTTATTTTATTGTATTTTTCCCCTTTGCATTACCAATGAATTTAAGTAGTATTTACATGATTTTTCGTAAAATAGCTTGCATTTTTTCTTTTCTGGATTTTTTTCGTGCTCAAATCAATATTCATGCATGGACGTCTTAAATAATGTTGTGATAGCTTCTTCGTTGCTGTGTTAAATTCATTACTAACAAAGTGTTTGTCAGTTATTTGATTTACAACTTGACCAATATAGTCATTTTCATGTAATTATTCAAAGTTATCATTAAATAAAATGACAAGTAGAATTTTAATATATCTTGGATCTTTAAAATCTATGTAATTACAACTGCATACTAAATATATATTTGAACCGTGGAGATCAAAGTTGTTTTCAGATTAGGGGTTTCTTATCAAATGTTAAAATATTTTGGTTCTGTAATCTAATTTTTTTTTAAATAAACCAAATTAATTATTAACATCAATTAAATATAAATTGTTCATATTTGATTCATTAAAACTCTAAGTTAGGAAAGCATTTCATGTACAATAATTATATTTAAAGCTACTTTATATTTATTGCATCTATTTTGGTTGAAAGTTGATCAAATGAGTCCTAACCAATCACTAAACTAATCGCTAAAACTATAAAGCAACTAAAAATGATAATTTTAGGAACAAATATTTATTTTTCCATAAATTAAATTTAGAAAAATTGAAAATTAAAATTTATTATTCTTAATCTGAAATAAAAACATTTCACTTAAACATTAAAAACATCCACTTTCACTTTTAATCTTTAATGTAAAAGAAGACATATTTATAATTTTAATCACATATTTAATATATGTGTGTTTCAGAAATTCATTTTATAAAATTCATGTAAAATTTTAAATTTAGAATAACATTTGATATATTCAATGTTGAAATGATTAGTTAAATGTTAAATGTTAATTAACTAACTGTTAATGTTAATTATTTAAATGGTTAATTAATTAAATAAAAAGGATAATTAATTAAATATTAAAGGTGTTAGATGTTAATTACTTTGATTAGTTAGGTGTTAATTAATTTGATTAAAAATATAAATGTTAAATAATTTAGCTAAAAGTTAAATGTTAATTAAATGTTGATAAAATGTTAGAATAACATTTGATAAGATTAAGTAACGCCAGTAGATTTGCAAAATTTAATACAATATTAATAATTTTACTCATCATAATTTTTTAAAAATCCGTTAATTTTTTTTTACTTATTATTTTTAAAAAATACCCAATCATACATGGTTATTTTTATCAGATTTCAATTTCCTGAAATTTTTTCCTTATAAATAATAAAATAAATAAATAAAATCTACCAATTCAGAAATTTAAAACATTTACGGAAAGTTCATATATTTTTTATTTCATAAACAGCAAAAACTTTCAGAATTCTTTAAACAAAACAACCATAACTAGAGATTAATTTGTTTTGTCTTGCATGAAACAAGCATTAATATTTGTCCGATTGAAAAAAATAAATTAATATCCTTTTTTTATTAAATTGTAGTTACTTTTAAAACAGAACCACTTGTAAAATGGCTTAAAAAGTTGTTGAAGATGCACTTATGCATGCAGTTTCAATATTCGGTTATCTCAAAACTTGCTTCTAGCATTAGTGAGTGTTTACTGAGGATAAAACCTTTTATTTTTCTGTTCCCTTTCTGTTCTTTTTTTCCAGTCAGACATGACTTAAGGGCCGGAACCATTTCTTTTTTTTCTGTAGCTTATCCGTAAACAATAAAACGCCAGATGCAATAAAATGATAAGCTTGTTTTACGGCGAAGAGAAACTTTATTCATTCTTGCAGTTTTCTGGTTTGGACCTAGGGTATACAATTTTCATTTAAAAGATTCCACTTTTTTAGGCTTTGCTAGGAAATTTATGATGTTGGTCACGTGAACTCTTAATACTTGTCATTATACATTTCTTATGAATTGTTATTTACTAAATATTAATTTTTTTGAACGTAAATAATTAATAATTTTTCTAAATGTTTGAACATAGTTCGCTCTGTGAGTATTTATTGAAGTATACTCTAAATACTAAACTGATATGTTCTAAGGACAAAAAAGATAAGTAATGGAATTTAACATTTTAAAGATGTTCTCTCAATTATAAAATAAAATTATCGTCATAACAATTAGTTTCATTTTAAAATAGTTTAAAATAAAATCGTCAAAAGATATTTTCAACTAGAATAAGTTCTTCAAGATAATTTTTATATAGTAATAATTTATTTAGTAGTTTGTAAAAATTCCTTGGATAATCAATATGAATAAATTTGAAGCAATTTTTAAATCCCTTTTTACAAATATTAGCAAAAAATATTTTGTATATAATACGAATAAATTTGTTCTGCAGTATTTTTGAAGTAAACCAATGTACAACTTTTTGATCTACTTTAAAAAAAATACAGCGAGTGCAGAAAATATTCATATAAATTTATTTGTTTTTAAAATGTGTCTGAAATTTCATTTCTTGAAGAAAAACGCTTCAACCAAGCTAGTTATTATGCATACGCACATATATTTCATATTTTACATTTTATTTCAGTTAAAACAAATGCAACACTCACATATTTATAACAAAAGTCGCATTATTAAGTTTTTTCCACATGGAAGAAAGTTTTTAGCATTAGGTGACATTCTATAAAATATATATCTACTATTTTTAGCTCTCCATGTAAATGCATATTTTTTCACATATAGTTTTTGAAATTTTTAAGATAATTTTAAACGAATAGAAACATTAAATCCGCCAAATATGGATAATTTCTCTGCATGAATGTAAATTTCGGCATTCTATTACCCAAGCAACACGAAACCTTAATGTTGCCTTTGCGAATCACACAGATAATGTATCAACAGTTAAACAATGGTTTGAGATGTTCAGACAGGAGATATGATCTTAGAAAACTAATCCCAGGAAAGACCTGCAAACCTCTCTTGTAATGATGCTTTCAAGAAAAAAATATGAAGATGACCCTACAATACCTGTTAGAAAACATGTTGACGATCTTGTAGTTGATTTCGTTTGTAGCACGGTCATTTGGTCTACGTTCATTTTATGCACACTTTAGGCTAATTAGACCGGGGCCTACAGTTTTAGGTGGATACCGAACCACTAACAAACATCCATTGCCACAACCAGAATTCGAACTTGAAGCCTCTGGTACCAAAGGCCAGAGCTGACGATCTTAGAGTAGGTATAGCAACAGTTTTTAGAATTTTGCAGCTCTTTAAAAGGTGAAAAACTTGACAAATAGCTTTCACACGAGTGAACAGATAGGTAATTATTGCACAGCATTTGGTATTCAGCAAAGAAATTGTTCATTTGGACCATATGTGGTGACTTTTCATGAAATGTAGGTACTGTAAAATAATCGTAAAGACACACCTCGGTGGATAGAGAAGATAAAAGTCTAAATAGGCACCTAGACGAAGCGTAAGTCAAAAAAAGACAATGTTGAGGTTTGGTGGTATCAAAGGAAAGTTATCTATCCGAGTCTCCATTATCAGTATTACTGTCCGCTCTTGATATTATGAATTAGAAATTATTATCATCAGAACCAGTGTGGGTAAATATAAAAGACGATATTCTTTTCCACAATAACGCAAGACCTCACGTTTTATATGTCACACGTCAAAAACAGAACGATTCAAAATTTAAGGTTGTGTTTCATTCCCTATATTCACCCGACCTACATCCTGCTGATTGCAAATTATTTAAACGTCTGAACCAGGTTTTTAAGAATAAACACTTTGTAGATCATAAAACTGTCGAAATAATCTTTACCAAATTTATTGATTAGGAATCAAAGTTGTTCTTTGAAATTGGCATAAAAATGCTTTGCAATACATTGCAAAAGTCTATTGATGTACGTGGAGAATATTTTGTATAAATTAGTTTAAAACATTTGTGTGTGCGACCTTTTAAAAATTGTGTACTCAAAAGTTAATCTCATACGGCAAAAAAAAAACAAAAAACAATATATATCTAACAATGCAAAAAATATAGCTTGTAGTATTCCTGGCATGGGTTCTACCAGTTTTAAAGTAACTGAATTCGAAATAGAATTGCATTATTCTAAAGGAGGAATTTTTAGATCACTTTGCTAGAAACGGTTCTAATCTTATTTTGTTATCTTTGACATTTCACAAATGCTCAATAGGATTAATATCCGACTGTGGAGAAAATTTTTGCTGCGCTATGTCAATTCTAAAGCATGATGTTGTGCTATATGTTTAGGATCATAATAATGTTTAAAAACTTAAACACGATTGAGTCTCACTTTTACAGAAGTAGATTATGAATAATTCTTTAATATATCAATGTGCATATTATGATCCCATACTTGGAAACATGGAAAAAAACACTCTCTAAATGCATTTCTGTGTTTGCTTTCTCTAAGTCTTTCTAGCTCCATCATATTCAAAAAATTTTAACTATCTTATCTAAAAGATAATTTTCTTTTCCAAAATTCTGAAGCGTAACGTAGATTATTTTTATAGGTTTGTTTTAAGAATATTCTTAAGAAAATTTTTTTTCTTGTGATTCTGACGGGAAAACAAGTTTTCAGTATTCATTTCATACCATACTTATTGATGTGCATACTCTAGTGGTTTGAAACAACAATAGCTCTAATGGTTTGAAGTTTTTAATTATATAAAAAACCTTATTATAGCCAATTTTTCCTAATCTAAAATAATTTAGCATGTCAAGAACCATATACGTATTAGTAGCTTCATGAATTAAAATTTACTGCTAGATTTTAAGTACTGTATACGTATATTGTATACGTACACGGTGTACTGTATATAATTTGTATACATTTTCCTACGAAATTAATTGAAAACAATGCTTTAGTCTATCGTTAGACTATGCTCTTTTAATATGTAACTATAAATTACATTATAAGATGATAAAATACATTTAAATTTATTAAGTTATAAAAATATTACATGCATGTTAATAATGCAGATATTCAAGCATAATAATCTTCTAAAAATATTTTATTATTTTAAATTAAATATTTAATAATATTAAAATTTCTTACATAATATATTTTCTTAACTGATTATCTAAAATATTAAATTTTTAAGAAATTAAATTCATATGTGAAAATATTGTTACCATATTTTATTAATAAACACAAAACCCCAATGAAAATGCTCCAGTAATTACAGAAATATATCCGAACTGTTAAAGAAAAATCCACTGGACATTTAAGGCAAAGTTGTTAGAATTTCTGTTGAGATCATTTCCCCCCAGTTTATAAAGTGTAAAAAAAAAAGAAAAAGGCAAGAAAACCTGATCAAGAATTTAATTTGCCCATAAATTAATTAAATAACGTTGAAAGTAATTAAGGAAAAATGATCCTAAAAATGCTGACGATAAATAATAAAGATAAAATTTTGTATTTTGGGTCGGAAACGCTTGTAAATGTGCTTGGAGGCTTTTCAGAACTTTCTTTCGGGGGTTTTACTTGCAGTGTTAAAAGGTGGAATGAGCGATTCTAAATCAATTTAGATGCGTCGCTAACGTAATTAATGCTTTCCTTTCTTTTTGAAAAGGAGGAGTTTTCGGGACATATAAAAGTGGGAGGCATTAAATGTAAAATTAATTAATTTTGTTAGCAATTTTTTCAAAAGAAATAATGATTGAAACATTTTTTCACTATGTACTGAAATGAGAAATAAATGCTTCTTTTTTTTTTTGCTGTAATTTTATCTTGAAAATCGTTTGCAGAACGCTGTTGCCATTATCGTGGAATAAGTTAGCTAATTTTTTAACCAATTTTACAATATATCTAGCTAATAATTATTAGCACTTTTAATGGAATAAACTGAAATTCTATTCAGAAAGTAGGAATTGAAATTCTATTAAAACTATTTTCTTCATTTTGTATGATTAGATTTTAGAATTGCTTATTTATTTTCTATTTAGTAAAGAGAAAATATTTTTTTTTGAGTTTTTAGAACAGTTTATTTTCTTTTAAACTTGCTATTGCAGTACTGAAATGCCAAACTAAATGCTTTTTTTTTGCTATAATTTTATCTTGAAAATCGTTTGGAGAACGCTGTTGCCATTATCGTAGATAAGTTAGCTAATTTTTTAACCAATTTTACATTATACCTAGCTAATTATTATTAACACGTTTACTGAAATAAATTAAAATTTTTTCAGAAAGTAGGAATTGAAATTCTATTAAATTTATTTTCTTTGTTTTGTATGAGTGCATTCTGATTTTAGAATTATTTATTTATTTTTAGAACAGCCTTCTTTCTTTTAAAGTTAGTTTCAACTAATTATAATCTACTTCAAAATAAGGAAAATCTTCTTTTTATATGTTTTTACTATGTAAGTGATTATTAGATGTATGGAAAAAATCTCTCTCAAGATATCTAAATAATTTAAAAGAAATTATTTTGTTACATAAATGGCTTTGAATTTTGCAATAAACAAATATAATTTAAAAAGTAACGAAAGTAAGGCAAGCATTTCCATTTTTCAAAACTGCAAAAAATATTTCATATATAATAAATATATTTATCTATATTTTTGTAATTTAATATAAAATAAATTTTAAAAAAGTAATAATTATAATAAATTAAATTATAATAATATATTCATAATTATATTATTATAATATTATAATATTATAATGATATAAATTATATTTTAAATGGTAAAATATATTTTTTTGCAGTTTAGATGAATAAAGTAAAAAAAAAATAATTTTCATCAAAAAAATCATTATTAAAATATCTTGTCATAGTGACATTTTAATTGAATTTCTATTATTGATTTTAATATTAATATTTTGATAAAATTTAATATTATAAAATTAAAATATTTTTTCCTCTTATGTTTAGTATCGAATTTTAAAGAATTCGAGAACTCTTTATAAAGCAGAAATTCTAAACATATAAGGAAAGTTTTATTTTACAAAATATAGAAATCTCAATGAAAGTTATTTCATCACAAAACTTTTTGAACAGCACTAAATCTTTATTTCTATGTCTTCATGACTAAATCAAATATTATTAAGAAGCTTTAAAAGGTTTAAGATATAATTTTCTTTTATTATTATTTTTATGGTAAAATGTCAAACAAATACCAATAATAATGTGTAACCAATTAGAAGTGTCAGTCTCAACTCAGAATGTATAACCTTTTGCAGATAATCAAGCCTTAGCTAAATCAGCTTTTAAGCTGTAAAATGCATTTACAGTCTCCTCTGTGAAGGGGGAAATATGGTTTGATAATAATGCGAGTATCTTCTTGAAGAATAGTGGCATCCAATGGCATTAATGTGCCAATATACTTTATGTTCTTCGGAGAGATGCAGTATTTTTAGCAATTTGCAAGTTTGTCAAAGGAGCAAAACTGTCTGGATCAGACGTTATAGTTTTGGTTTCAGTTTTGTATCTAAGTGTATTAATATATTTAGAAGAAAATTGAGATTTTTCTTTATTTAATATTGAGATTTAATTTTTGGAAATGGTTAGAAATTTTTGATTATGTGCATCTTAATCTTTAATCTTAATCTCCACATATAATTACATCATCCAGATACGGAAATAACTTCTTTAGACCCTCATCTAGAATCATTTTTTCAATGATTCCTTAAATACATACACCTCCATTAGTGACTCCAAATGGTACACGGAGAAAATTATATAACTTATTATTAGATTCAAAGGCAGTATAAGGTTCTCATGGGTCCTTAATAGTCAAACTGGTGGTATGCGCTCCTCCAATCAATAGTGCTGATTATTTCGTACTTCGATATTTTTGAGATTAATTCCTTAATCATTAGGAAGCGGATAGGCATCAAACATTGGGAAGTTGTTAATTGTTTTCGAATAATCAATAACCAATCGTAGTTTGCGAAATTCTCGCTTCACCACGAATGCTTGAGTACGACAAGGTAAGTTGTTAGGCTCAATAACTCGCACTTCAAGCAATTTTTTTACTTCAGCTGCATTAAGTATTGTGTCTTCCTCCTTTTGACGTTCTGTATTTGGCAGACACTGATCTGTAATCATGGGTAAGGTTGGAGAACAATGAAATTGGAGGTACTTTAGCAACAGATAGACAGCAGAATTTGAGAGGTAGACTTTCACCATTAAACTGGATCTCAACAATTTAAAGATTCTTCAAAATATGCTCAAAAAGAAGATAAACGCACATATTTTTCATGATTAATAATCTTACATTTTTATTTCCATACGATTGTAGTTTCATTATCACTTTACAATTACCCTTAACATCTGAGCTAAGAGAAGAATTTGCCATAGTATACATATACTAAAGTATACCTTAGTATACTAAAGTATGAGCTAACCTCTTTCATCTTTTTGCTAGATAGCTATTTATAAAACTCATAAGCTTCCTGTGTAAATGAGGACGTTCAATTAACCCGATTTAATTCTATTTCGGATATAGATTTTTTAGGCAACTAGGTTTGACTGAAGCTGAAGCTAAGTTATGAGCTGATAAAGTAGGATTATGGGAGGCACATTATGGTTTGGAATTACACACTCTTTCAAAGTATCCTTTCTTTCCACACAGTTTACGTATGAATGATTATTCTCAATACCGGTGTCAAAAAAGCAAAGCAGCTTGAGGTACTGAATGAAATGAATCCATATATGGTGCTTAGTGTGATTCAGCTAATTCCAAGACCCTGACTTCCTTGATTAAAAGAGTGTTCTATGGTAACAATACAACTTACTAACAATCATCTGATGCTCGGATTTCTCAAACTTCTAATGAATGAGTGCCTGATGTAATCTTTCTAGTAATAATCTGCTATCACAGCTATGAAACTGAAATAATTGCTAAGTTGTTTGAGTGTTTGTAAAAATTCAGCAATAGATTTATCAGTCTCTTGTATTCTAGACACTAGGCAATGTCTGGTGAAAATTCCATTTCACTTGCATATACAAATAGAGACCAAAATGGTGATAGCAGCATCGTACCCAATAATTAATATACTTGGGACACAGTAGAAGAAACGTAACTACATAAAAGTGAGAATTTGTTTAATTCAGTTATGTTTAGAATTTCAGCCAAATTAGAGTAAATTCGTTCTCAGTGTTTCCACTTAACAACTGCACCAACACATGAGAGAGAGATAGAAGTCAAACCTTAAGTTTCAAAAATTGATCCACTATGCTCTGTCCAAATCGTAAAAACATATATAATCTATAATAATACAAGCAACCAAATAATATTTTATCTTTAATTCAACTTGATTTTATCAATATTAGAACACAAATACAAAAATATTTTCTTTTCTAACATCCGACACATGGATCAGTGCCAAAGAGCTCCGCTACTGAGCAATAGGGCTGAAGTTCAATCCACTTACTGCTTTGTTGTAGACACTGTTTCAAATAAGGAGGAAACTCGATGGCATTTGTGGTGTTCAACATCTTGCCTCGTGAGTCGAACTACCTGGTGAAAGTTTTCCGTGTTTTTTTTTCCTATACGATACTTCACATGGATAGTTCTCACTAAAAGTCTTCCCGGGAGGAATTTGCCTCCTTCTTCAGCAACATAGAGCCAAATCAAATTTCTATTTACGGGTGCACCATCACAACAGAAGCTGCCCACCCTTTCCTCCTTCCATTAGCAGATTATTCATGAAATGTCCATCCCGCACTGCAGGACACCGAGGATAAACAAAACAACAACAACAACAACAGTTTTCTAACATCAGATAAATATCCTGGCCATTGCCAAACCAAATGTTATGAAAGACAGCGTTGACCCCGGGATAGTATTATATAGTGCAATATGTATATGTATATACATATATTTACACACACACTCATTATATATATATGTATTGCATATAATAACTGGGTCTAAAAATACTAACCTTCATCATTTCTATGCTTGCAATAACACACATTTTGCAGACTCAACAAAAAAGATTAATCTGCATTTAGGTTAACAATTGCAATTTATCATAGTGAAAGTAAATCATGATATACGAGACACAATAATGCAATCCTTCTTTTTCTAAAAGAGACAAATTAGGAAGCAAATCCTATCAAATCCTTTTCTTTGTATAACAGGAAATTTTTACTTGACTTATTGCATGATCTATTGTGCTTTATGTAAGAGATAATTCGTGGTATTTATTTATCAAGAGTTAATTCTTGATGTTCTTTTCATTTGTATCAGATTCAATTGTAGCAACACTTATTCGATTCTAGGAATCTTTCAGCTTTACTTTGATCATTTATCTTTTTAGTTGGATGAGATTCTTAGTTCTCTATTTTAGATTATTTCGATAATCATCTTTAAGACAGAAAAATAATAACAGTTTTGTATTTTTCTAAATATGATAAAATAACTTGGTATAATAATACGTATTTTAATTTGATAACTTATTATTTATACATTTAAAAAGTATACGAGAAATTAGTTTTATTAATCATGAAGAAATATTTGCAGTTTTATGAATTCAATTATTTCAGTTTTGCAGAAAATATTGAATTAAATAAAAGATTTTATGTGTTATCACACTATATCTATAGTTAATGAAAGAAATGTTATATTTTTTTACAATTATGTTATTTAATACCTCATTGTAATTTTTGAAATTTTTAACACATTTTAAATATTAAATTAAAATTATTTTTTTTATTATTAAATTTCAATAAAAGTTTTCTCATATTTTTTTTATAAATATAAAATTTTCTTTTTATTTTAAAATGAAAATGTTAATGCACATTTCTGTTTAAGAATGAGCCAACACAATTTATTTTCAAATTTTAAGAAATATGCTGCATCACATGCTTAAAAAATAAAAACTATTATCAAGTAAATGTAGGGTTATAGGTTGGAACAACCAGATTGTAACTGGATGTGGTTGGGTTGAGTTACTTGAGGCACAGGTTGGAGAACTCACAGTTTTATTGACACACGCACAAACCAACACACATACATTTAGAAATATTGAATATTTAACACATTTAAAGACATATAATTGTAGATTTGTGGAAGGATTCCACTTCTAAGACGAATGCCCTATACTCAGGTATGTGCAGGGTGAGCGAAAATACTTCTTCTCCGGATGAGAATTTATAGACCAACTACCAGGGTCGCGTTAAATACATTTCCTTTCGAGGTTTGGTTTGGTTTGTCGCTCTACGGTCATCTTGTACACACGAGGGCTAGACAGACCGGGATCTATAGTTTAAAGTGGATTCTAACCACTCACAAACTTCCACGTCACCACCAGGAAGAACCTGAAGCTTGTGATATTTCTCAAGATGAGAGACTGTAAAATAAATATTTCTCAACAGGAGCACAAGTTGCAACAAATTGTTGCTGCAAGTTGCTCTGCGTTCTCGGGTTTGGCCTACTGCGATATCGTGGCCTCGAGTTACAGTATCGTAGACTACTATATCGTGGTCTATTAATACTATACCTAAGTTAAAGTATCGTGGCCTATCGTTTCTCCTGAACGCCACAGGGAGTGCTCATGCAGTGCCTAGAACGAAGCACGTTACGTACATAAATTTTATGCCAAATTCCTATTATTTTATGTATATGTTTGCTAAATGTCTTACATATTTATTTAAATTTCTATTTTATCTTTTATTCGTATTAATTGATTTAATAAACGAGTTACAATGAAGTTAATCTTTCAACGATGGGTACTTTTATCTAAATCTCGCCGCATGAAAGAAAGAAGTACAGCAAATAAAGCGTTACCTAAGGTTTTACACTAGTGGCCTGCTACATCGCATCATATTTTTACCACTGCAATTTTGAACGCCACCAAGGAAAGCCTCATAGAGTTAACAGCTTACTTCTCCTTTCCTAGAGTCCAAAAGAAAAATGATCTGGATTACTGATTTATCGTGCTTATACAAGGAAGCCTTTTTATGCCTGGTTTTAAACTTGGATCTCTGAGATTGAAACCCAAACCGTTATCCACTGAATTGATGTAGTCCTTGTAATGGTAGGAAAACATTTACATTAAATCGAAGAATAATACCATCCATCCTTTCAGTGTATTTTACCTCATGCATTCAAATGCCTATATGTATTCTAGGCTTACAGTACGCAGCACGCGCCATGCATAACACATATCCATAAATGCAAAATCCGATATGCAAAGGTGACATCCAAACTGTATGGGTACTTTGGCTGTCCCTGAAAAGTATGGCACCCTAGGAAGGGAATACAATTTTATTTGCCCCTAAGATGGAGTCGATATTCCTCCATTGAGGTGTTGGGTATAAAGAAGAAGAAAAGGAATGGTTGAGGTGGAATAAAAAAAAAAAAAAAAGGGAGAATGAAACTTTCTCTACCATTCCTCTATTTCTTTGGTCGCCTCGAATAGATCTTGGGGTTTACCTTTCTCATTCTGGTGCAGTGTGCCAGATATTTTCCTTCATCGCTCAATTTTATCCTTTTTTTTATTTATTTATTTTCATTTTTTTGTAGTTTTTGAAGATGTGATATGAATGTTAGGATGGGAAAAGATGGCAGATGTTAATGGACAAGGTCAAACATTTGGTTAAAACCTGCTGCAAATAATAAGAAAAAAAAGGGAGTTTTTTTTTAAAAGAACTTTGAAATGATGTCTTTTTTTATATAGTGAAAGTTATCAGAACTCCAATATAAAGTAGTTTCTAGGTTTTATATAGTTTGGAAAGAAAACTTTTTTTTTTTTTTGAGTTCTATAGAAGTGTTTATATTTTTTAACATCGATCGAATTAAATGAAAGGTTTTGGAACATATGGTATTTTCTTTGAATAATCACATAGGAATAACTTTTTAATATTGTACTAAATAAAAAATAAATTTGATTCAGAAATCTTCTTATTGATCCTGATATCAATTCAGTCCATTCATAAATGAAATTATGCTGTAATAAAACAATAAAACGTATAACTTAGTCCTTTTACTAAACATAGTTGTTTTTTTTTACTTTTTCTTACTCATAAGACAGATGTTTGAAAATTTTATAATGAAATTTAAAATTATCAATTAATTTCTTCAGAATTCTAAGAAGTAAACAAATTGCCTGTAAATTACGTAACATACAATATGCAATATACGTACAATAATATTCAATAGTACATACATAATACAATAAATACAATAATACATACATACAATAATACAAATATACAATGTTGGTAATTACATGTTTTTTAATATTTCAATTAATCGATTAAGAATATCCATAATTGAATAAAATCGATTTTTAAATTGCAAAAGAGTGGCATATATATTTAGATACATTTTTAATTAATGTAGCAAAATTGTAGTTGTTGTTTTAAATCCATAATAAAAATGTCAAAATATACGTTTTTATAATTCTTTAACGAAGTACTTTTAGATTTTAGTTCGAACGTATCCAATAATTCCACATCTTGAAGCCAGATTGTTAAGAAACTTTAACAGAAGATAAAGATTTTTCCACCAATTTTAAATACTCTCAAATGGCATTAACTATCATAACTTCAAAATAACTTCTTTTAACGAGAGAATAAATTCCCTGTTCCAGCTTACTAATTAGCCAAATCTTGATAGGGAACATAACTTGGAAAGTAATGTCGTTTCCACCATTAATATATTATGTCAGACTTTCGTTTTGTAAGCTTTTCGCAGGTGTTGCCACACAGCCGTTTAAAATATTCTTGTTTTAATGGTTATGGGAAACGACTCGTATTTAATGAATTAAAACAAAGTAAAGGCACATTTAAATCGCATTATTTTTTTAAAAATTGGTCATTAAATTGTTTCCTGGCGCAAGGGAATTAAGGTATTAAGATAGTTATCATCATCAACAAACTAGTTAAAAAATAGAAAATAATATTACGTTCTAGCATTTAAATGAATGATTTGCTGTATTTGTTAGTGCATATTCTTACAGATATTATACGATTCCATTACATTAATTTAAAAAGTATATTTCAATATTAATAGTTTTTATTTTGCTTAATTCATTTGTTATTTTTCAGATATAGTTCACTCTCTTTTAAATTAATGTGAAATGATTTTTTTTTTACTATACTATAATAATATTTTATTTCAAATTAAAAAAATATTAATTGTTATTATTTCAAATATACATGAAACAAATATGTTGTTGAATTGAGAGTTAATTTATTCTAAAAAGATTACATAAATTAATCTTGTCAAATTACTTTGTAAATTTGCTTTTTATTCTCAATTTTTTTTTTAAAAAATTGTCCAGCTTTCAATAATGTTCCTTATTTGAATACTTCATTAAATAGTAAATATTTTTTAAAAAACTTGTAAACACAAAGTAGGAGAGTTTAAATATATTTTTTTTGTAAAGCACAAATCTTATACATTGAAACATTATATATAGAAATATATCTTATAGATTATAAACATATAAAAAATTTTATGGAAGTTATAAAATTGATAAAAATACAAACTTAAATAATTATTTAAAACAATTTATCAAATATATAAGATATATTTTTTATTAATCATTTAAAGCATATTTAACTAATCTTTTAAACAAATAATTATAAAATTGGTAAATCAAAAAAATATTTTCCAATTGTTTTTATCATTCATGAAAAGTAGAGACACCACAAACTATAAAAAAAAGGATTTAAATCTTAGGTAAAATTAAATTCATAAAATACTTACCACAAAGACAAGACATTGTTTTATTCCTGTTAAATTGTTTAATATAATTGCCTAATTATTGCTGTTGTTTGTGTTTCTTATCCCACTTGGTCGACAACTAGACAGCCACTAAACCAAGTCAATTAACCTTTGTGGCGAGTTATAATATAGGGTAAAAAATACAGCTCCTTTTCTGTCCCTGACCTTTCTACACAAAAAGATAGATCCACCCAAAGGGAGAAGTTTTATTTTACCCCACCTGAGGCTACAGTAGGGCTATTATAACTCGACTCACACTGGAACTGCATAATTATTACTAATACAAGTAAATTATGGTTGGCTTTAAAATTTGCTCTATAACATGTAAAATCTAGTAATTCTAAACGACAATGTTGTTATAGTTAAATTTTTGTTATTTAGAGTTTTCTGCAGCTGAAACCGATCGGCTGATTTACACCAAAATTGTTAGTTGGACTAGACACCATATGATCTGAAGGAATCTCCAGAAATAAAAATTAATTTAAAACTGTCCGTTTAGGAGTGTTGTGTAGCACATTATGGGAAATTCAGCACACTAAATGACCAATACGAAACAATTGCATTTGTGCATAAAGGTAGAAGTGTGATGCAAAACAGCCATTGATATAAAACAAGTAATATAAAAAAAAAAAAAAAAAATTAAGTCAATTCCTACTTTTTTTTCACTATATTGCAGAAAGGCCTTTATAAATAATTTTCATTCCTTTTTTTAAGCTTATCTGGCGCCATCTATTGGTAGATATATGCAACTTAAATCTAAAAAAAACCTAAAATTAAATAATTAAATTAAATTAATTAATTAATATTTGAAAAAACTGCATTAACATCCAGTGTCATCCACCACGTTCAAAAAAATGTATTTGAACTTGAGTGGATGAATAAGAAGTATTTTATGAACGATTGAAAATTTGAATAATATATATACATATAGGGAGAGTGTGAGCTAATAGAAGGAATTGAATGAGAGGGCAAGCATTATTCCGCTGTAATGATGAAAGTTTCGTTAACTGAATATGCATTACTTCTGAAGCTGTTCTATGGAAACAATGAAAATCTACAACCTGCTGTCTATGAGTTTTAGCGGATAAAGATACATTACGCTATGGGCGAAAGTCTGCAAAATGTGTATGGAATATTTTGGGGCGATTTGAAAAGACCGTAAAATTAGCTGTTCAACCTGAGAAAGGTCGTAAAACAGTTATTTCACTTGTTGCTGAGAATGTCGAGGCAGCTGGTGTCACACAGTCATGACATTAACAGATGGTACTAGTGCCAGTTGTGTGTGCCCTGTATCTTGACAGACAAACGTTCCGCATATTGCTTTTCGGAAAGTGATCTGAAGCAATTTATTTATTAATGAACAATAAATATTGAAATTAATATTTTTATTAAGTGTTCGTCATTTCCTATTTTGAATTTCCCGATGACCCTTGTGGTCATTTTTGAATTAATTATTATTTTAAGGAGTGCATCTTCTGCACAATTCATACATCAAATTTGGTTCATTAATGTTATATTTTAAAGACGTTACGGTAATAACGTTAAATTAACGTGTGTTAACAAGTATTTTTTAAACCCTGAGACATGAATCTCAAGTCGAGTTGTGAATGCATCATAAGGTGTTAGTATTGTGTTGTTGTTTGTTGTTTCTTATCCCACTTGGCTGGCCAAGCCCACGAGCCCATATGGACTCATGATTGAAGGGGAAGGAAGCAGCTTCTGTTGTGATGGAGCACCCGTAGGTAGAAGCCTGACTTTTGCTCCGTGACGCTCTTACAGTCATAGAAGACCGGGACCTACTGCTTAAAGTGGATTCCGAACCACTACAAACATCCATGGCACCGCCGGGATTCGAACCCGAAACCTGTGGCACCGAGCGCCAGAGCGCTAGACACTCGGCCATTCAGGTCCCAAGTCAGGTTAGTATTGTTGTGTGCTAAATAAAAAAATTATACAAATATTTTTAAATGCACTTTTATTAGGGTTGTTATATTTGAATAAATATCTTCAGTTCTTCTACAAGTGTTTTTTTTCCTTATGCCAGTTTGTGTCAGTTTCTTTAATTATAAAATAAACATATTTGTGAAGACATAAAGATCTATTTGGAGAATGTTTAAAGGGTATGTCAGTATTTTCTCTTTTGAAATTACAAGGTTTAAAAAATTTGGAATCACTGTCTATATATATATATATGAATATAAATAAATAAACAAAATACAAATTAGTTGCAAAGACTAGTTTTCTTATAGATTATTTGAATAATTTCAAATATTAACTTAAAGATTTAATTGCAACACATTGAATTCATAATTTTAAATTATATCACACTTTTCTGTAACTTAAGAATAAATTGGATTAATTAATTAAGAATAAATTTCTTTTTAAAGTATCTGACGCGCAGTTTTTTGTTTAAATTTCACAACCTATGCATTTTACTTCTTTTTGGAAATGATTAAAGAATTTAATTCATGGGTATTTTAAATTTAACCCATTAAATAAACCCTTAAAGTGTAGATACTTTACGATTTAATTTGTAGAATATTACGAAAAAGTAGATTATGTCTATGTTCATTTTATATTTATTTAATTGAGTATATTTAAGAGATCATATATATAAATAAGCCTAAATTTCTAATTTCAAAAATTAATTTTTGAAATTTTTAGTAATTTTCTTTTTCCATTTTAATTCCTGTAATGTCAAGTACGGGTTTGGTATTTGTGTATGTTTAGAAGGGATATTTACTCCAATGAAGTATTAAATTTCATGTTTCAATAGAAATAATCTTGTGTATAATAAATGCTCTAAAATGAAACTTCTTATAACATTTTGTATGAAAAACAATTAATTAATACATTTTTGAGAAAAATATTTCCATTAAGTATTGCTTAAACCCTATTAACCCAGATTTAACAACTACTTATATGGTAAATTATTATTAATGAATTCTTCAATTGTAAGAATATTATTAAGGAATATTACAATATTATTAATGAATAGTTCAAAATTTTAATACCATTAATGAATATGTTCCTTTTAATAATTAAAGTAATCTTTAAATATTTCAATTGTAAGAATTTTTTATTAAGGCATAAAATTATATTTGACATTTTAAAAAAACACCTTCTCTCTGTAAAGAATATTTTTTTTCCAATCAAGAAATAATTAAAAATAAACATTCTATTGTAATTAAATTAGATGCATCATTTTGAGGTTCATTAAAAAACAATTAGAAAAGCAAATAGAGATGAACGCTTCAAAAAATCTTATTTTTTCCTGGAATGGAATGGAATTTTTTTAAAGTAATTAATGCCTTATGTTTGCATGGTTTTGTAGTTCATTAATATTTTTAAATGAATTATGCATTACAGCAAGATTACTCAAAGAAGGATCTATAAAATTTAATTTCAAAGATTAAAGCACATTTTACATTAAATTTTAGAAGATAACTAAATTATTACAGAAAAGAATGTTAATGCGAAATTGTTTTTGATTTATGTGCATTCTATTATGCAATTTAAGTAAATATTCCTTGAAAACACCTAATAGTTCTCACTAATAATTAAAAGAAACTTTCATTAAAAATGATATTTTTTTGTATTAAAAGGATAATAAACTTACAGAAATCTTTTTATTTATTCAGGAAAATAGAATGAAATTAGAGACTAATGAAACAAATGAAATATTTATGAAAATTAGAATTAGGTTTTTATCAATAGACATGCATTAATGTAATTTTCCAAATGTTTTATTTCAATAATATATTATTAATAACTTGAAATTAAAAGATAAATATTTGTAAAAAGGAAAAAAAAATGTTTGAAAGGTATATAATGTTTGATTTTGTCATCTGGCTGTTTCATATTTTTGTATCACTAGTTGTGGAATTTTCATTATTATAAACTTCAAATGTAAAATGTTTGGTGAAAAGTTCGAAGCAAAAAGAAGAAAAACAAATCAATAAAAATTTGTCAACTTTTTGTTAAAATATCATCAAAGTAATACATAGCTTTCTGAAAAGAAAATAATTTACAGATATGTAATTATTCAAAACTGAATGTAAAGAAAACAAAATATCTTTCATTATTTTAATTTTTTTTTTATTTCTCTGTACTCTTATCCAATGAACTACGAATTTTATGCAAACTGTTGTTTTCAAAAGAACGATGAGGTTTTTCAATTCCTTCTATTAGCTCACACTCTAACTATATAAATCGCGTTCAAATTTTCAGTTCATAAAATACTTCTTATTCAACCACTCAAGTTCAAATACATTTTTTTGAACTTGTAGTGGATGACACTTGATGTTAATACAGTTTTTCAAATATTAATTCATTAACTAAATTTAATAAATTAATTGTAGCTTTTTTTAAGATTTAAGTTGCATATATCTACCAATAGATGGCGCCAGATAACTTAAAAAAATAAATGAAAATTATTTATAAAGGACTTTCTGCAATACAGTGAAAAAGAAAGGAATTGACATTAAAATTTTTTATATTACTTGTTTTATTCGCAAAACAGAATTAAAAATTGGTAATATAACAATTTGATATCTTTCCTTCTAATTAATATTGTAAAGAGAAAGATATAAAAAATAGTATTAAATTTCACTCAATTAAGAGAGCTTAAGTATTCTCATAAACAAACTTTTAAAAGTGCCCTTTTATGGTAATTTACAGAAGGGCTTTCGATTTTAATATTTCTATTTAACAACATTTATGTAATAAAATCTTTTAGTAGAATCATAAATCCTACAATATAACTTAAATAAAATGCGTTGAAAATGAAGTGTGAAGAAAAAAATAAATTCCCTGCAAATCATACCTAATCATTATAAGAAATATTTATAATTAGTATAGTCATTGGTTAAATTTTTAAAAGCATATATATATATATATATCTTTTGATATTTTGCAGAAGATTTGTTGTGTTTTGAGCATAAATTCGCCATGAATATATTAAGAGAAACAGGAAGATGCTGATTTTTTTCCCCTTAGATATTGTTTGTCCTATCAAATCTTGGTTCTGATGAAGATATCGACAATGAATATTGTGCGTTCCTTTTTTCTAATCACTGGCTAACATAAAATTTTAGTACTGATAATTAATAACTTTTATTTACAGTAAAGTTTTAAAGTCATTTATATTGTTAAAAAAGAATTTTCCTATTTTTTTTAAATGTAAGCATATATATAAATTATACAAGTAGGATTTTAAAATACAAATATATTTGCATATCATAGCACGGTCATTGTAATATTTATTGAGTTGTAAATGATAGATGAGACTAAATGATAGGAACTATCACAGTGTAAATAACCGTATTGAATTAACCGTAGCCGTATCTAATATGAACTATCAATTATAATTGATATGAAAATCATTTATAAGATATCTATTTGATATCTTTATAAATGATAGCTATTCTCAGGCTATTATATATATATATATATATATATAATGATTTAATTTTTAACAATGCACAGAGTTTCTTTCTTTGTTAATAAAATATATCTGAAACTACATTAAATATTCAATGTTATTGGGTTTTTTATTTTGAAATATATTTAACTTTTAAATCATATACTATCCTTATATGACATATATTTCTATTCCAGAAATAATTTCTCTCCATGGATTTAGAAAACGTTTCTTTTATCTCTATATATGGCTTTTATTCAATTTAAAAAAAAATTATTATTATATTTATTTTTAAAAAAGCTATTCATGAGCAACCAAACCTCTAATCCATAGAATACAAACAAACAAATATATTTAGAAAGTAACTTATCTGTTGTATCAAATAGTTATGAATAAACTAAAAGATATTTTCCTGTCTTTGATATTTTCTTCCCTGTAAGTGCATTTGTCATGTAGGTAAATGACAGCGAGCATATTTCATTTTATTCATTTTGACAGATGAGAAGTTTCTTAAATGCCTCAAGGAATCGATATTAAATTATGAAAAATCTCCAAGGAACTGAATTCGAAGACAAATATTCTTGTTTCGACGTCAAGATACGCTTTTAGATTGAAATTTATTTTCCGCTGAGTTTAGTTGATGATAAATTATCTTCATTTCCGCATCATCATCAAATTGGAGTCTGGATGATTTGAGGTATCTCGGCATGTTGTTAAGGCGTATTATGTATTTTTCAAAAATGGTCTCGCGCTGAGTGGAGGCGGATGTAAAGTGACTGATTAAGCATTAAGTATGGCAAATATATTATTTTGAAGATGAATATTTCTTTATTTATCTTTGGATAAAACTTGCACTCAATGTACTGAAATTTTGCTCAAAAATATTTCCTGTAAATGGCGAAGTATCTTATTTTGCCATATTTTTATTTATTTTTGTTTCATTTATTATTATATTTTTTCATTTCTGCCTCATCACCAACTTGAAATCTGGATGATTTGAGGTATCTCAGCATGTTGCTAAGACCTACTATATATTTTTCAAAAATATTCTCGCGTTCAGTGGTGATAGAGTAAAGTGACTGATTAAGCATTAAGTAAGACAAATCTATTATTTTAAGTAGAAAATGTCTTCATTTATCATTAGATAAAATTTGAACTCCACGTATTAAAATTTGCTCAAAAATATTTCCTGTAAATGGTGAATTATCTTATTTTGTTATATTTGTACTTTTTTTTCATTTATTCTAAATTTAAAATATGAACCTCAATTTATAAAAACTGGTTTTATGTTTATTTAGAGGTATTTTCTGATTAAAATTTTTTTCTGATGAGTTATGTTGAGGATAAAATTAATTGATTTCAACATCATGCATTCGAAGTTTGAAGAAATTGTGATATTGTCATAGACTCAAGCCTTTTAATGTCCTTTTTATAAGTCGTTTTATACTGAGTGGAAATGGAAGTGGAGTAAATTAATTGATTAAAAATAAAGAAATATATATTTTTATAACATTTTATAACGTATTTTGAAGTATGAGGGTCTTTTAATATGTAAATGACTTTTATTCAATCTTACATAAAATTTCAATGTTTCAACAGATTGATATTTTCTTTATGGAGAATGGAGGTGTAGGAAGGATATTTTCTTATTTCAATATAATATTACCACTTTCATTAATTCTAAGCAAAATACTTTTCTTGTTAATTAAAAAACTGCAAAAGAATTTAATTTAATAATTGTTTTTTCACCCCTTGTATTTATTTAACAATTTATATTCCACCACGTTAAATTCAAAAAGGTTAGAACTTTTATATTCCACAATTACTTTAAATTTGAATTTTAATATTTGAAAAATAGCTCTTTCAAGAACATATATTAATATCTTCGTATTAACTTTTCAATATTATGTTTTAATATTATAGACAGTTCAGAAATTGAAGCACCCTTTTAATTTAAAAGAAAAACTATTTAAAAATAAATATATACATAAATTTATTAAATGAATAACAAAATGTGAAAATTCTTACAATTACAGTTATAATTTGTTTTATTTTATAATAGTTTACTCTGATGAATCGCAAATTTTAATTTCAATTTAAGTGTCTAAGAAAAATACTTTTATTAATTTTTGCAATTGTAACTTTTCATGAAAAACAAAGGTGTATAAGATTTTCATTCTTATTTTTATTGAACTAGTTATGCATTCATTTACAAATCAATTTCTTAATTTCTTTTATGAGATAATTAGTATTTTATGAGCTATTAAGAAAAATGTAAAAAAGATATATTGAATATTGATGTCATTATTATTATGAAGAAGGAAGCATTGTAGGAAGCAAATTAATTAAAATTTATTCTTCACTCTTAGTGATTGAAGTCACGACAAAAAGGGTAGAAAAATTAACTTTTACAAATAAAAAATATCTGATTATTAATTTTAATTTTCAGCTTAATGTATTTTTAATTTACGATAACAGGGTAGTTAAAAAAAGTGATTTATCTAACAGGTTATCGTAAATAAATGTATTATAATATATATTAACAATAAGTGGTTAATATATTACACTATTACATTATTAATATATTACAATAATTATATATATATTAACAATAATTGGTGCTTTATAACATATATAAAAATGAATTATAAATTTTTAATTGTAATAAAAAAAAAACATTTTTTCTGCATGATATTTTGATTTAAAATATGCACACCTTTTTACAGCCTGGTATCATTAAAATTGATTCAGCCTAATAAATATTATTAACTTTTATAAATCAAAAATCAAATTTTAAAATATATTTTATCTAAAAATAAAGTTTAGAGTTATTATTATATCTTAGCATTAACACTATAATAAAACACGAGGTCACTATAATAATGACATTATAAATTGTAAAGAAATTTTGCGTGTGTACCAAAAAAATAAGGAAAAAACGAATATATTATTTGAAAAAATTACAGTTATTATGGATCAAATATCCAATTTTATATTTTTGGAGTAAAAATTATTCAAAATTTCAAACTGAATCTGTATATGGATAAACGTATTTAATTTTATCCAGAAATATAAAAAGCAGTCGGAAAAAATTGGAAATCAGTTTTGTAAATCAGGAATCCTATTTCTTATGGCTGAATAATCTCTTGATTTCCCATTTCTGAGGTTCAGTTTTTTGATGAAAATATAAAAGGTTAACTGTTTCGATAAATGTAACTTTCTGTATCTTAGTAACCAATATTGCACGGTTAACAAGCTTAGAAATATCGAATTTAATTGCCGACTATGTTTGTACTCATATATTTTTTGCTAGTCTTTAAATATTTATTATCAAATATTAACCTTAAAAGAAAAAACTTTGAGCATTTAATAATAGCAGGGTATTGTTTGGATCTCCTTGGAGCCAAGCAACGAACATTTGAATTGTTTAACAAAACTGTATTGATTTTACATTTCAATCTATGGTTTCCAATATGAATAAAGGTAATACAATTTTCGAAATAATTATTTTTCCTTTTGTTTGACAAAAGTGTTTGTCACAAAACCGTATCATTACTAATCTGAACATTTGTCGCGGTAAATATTGAACAAAGTTCATGCTTTTAAATGCAGGAATAAGTTCAAAACTTATATTTATTATCAATTAAAATGATGAATGAAAGTAATTTCGTTTTATTCTAACAGGTAGCATAGCCATTAGATTTGCACTAGATGATATTAAAAATTCACTTTTCGTGAAAGTGGTAGCAAACACTGCACTACATATCATACAGATTGTGAAAAATTTATAGCAGTGGATAATTCATGTTATTTTATAAATAAATATACATATAATTAATATAAAAAAGTCTTTTTATTAACAATTACCTTTTAAACCAGCTTACACGATCGTTTTAGGTCTAATCAAGATAATTTTTTGTGAAGCTTTGTAAATTTAGCAAGATTAAATTTATAATATTTTTATATACGAAATCATGATGCTATTAGCTCCAATGAAGTAAAATATTTTTCCAAAGAAACTATTTAGGTAACAATCAACATAAAGAAAAAAAATTGTCATTAACATAACTGTTCAGAATCTAATTAATTACTTTTACTTTATTTACAACATAATTAATTATTTTAATTTTCTTATAAACATTTGTTTGAGCAATCATTCCAGGAACATCACTAATAGAGCAATGTGCTACAGAGAGCTTTTGAAATTAAAATTTATTGATCGCTACACGTATAGCCAAATATATGTTGTTCTCCATACAGCATCAATAAGAAAGCTTTTCTGTTGCGATAATTAATTATTTTTTACCTCAAATCTAATTATTAAAGATATCTAAATTGAAGATATATCAGGAATGAAATGTAATACATTCATAACACAAATGAGCCTCAATTAAACTAATTAACATATTTTCAAAATTTTAAATGCTTTAAAGAAGTCAAGAGAAAAAAATAAATAAATTACTCAGATGCTCAAATGATAACTTTTATCCATATGAACAACTTTTTTCTTTTTAATCCATAGAAACGTTAATATAGCAATTATTTACGATAACAAAACAATTAAACATCGGTGGTCACTTTTGATATACTGATTTTTAATAATGAATTAAGTAATTCATTGTCATATAATTTTCAACTGCTTATTAGGTATTGAAGAATGATCGAATTGAATTAATGAATGAATGTAGAACTGAATGAATAAATTAATGAATGATTGAATGAATGAAGAACTGAAGTTATGGTTGTCATAAAATCACTATTCACAAAAATACAAATGGACTAAGCATTAGAAACATTTAAATATGAACCAATTACTCAAGTGAATAAATAATTACTTCTTTTTCAACAAGCAATTTTTTTCCTACATATACTTCAGATTCCTATAACAAAAATTATTCGTCGCAATTATCCCAAAACAAATCTTACAACTACCTAAATGAGCACATAAAAATACTAATCTAGCGGGTTGCACGCATATGCAAGAAACTCCTCAAACAACACAGTAGGAATAATTTTTCTAATACATTTCTGTAATGTTTTTGATGTACCTAATAGAATCTTAAAGAAAAACTGTTATTATTGGTGTTTATTACAACATCAGAAAACACTTCGAAACTTATACAAATTAAACAGATTAATCTAGAATTATTTAAGAAAGCGATTTTAATGTAGAAAAATAAAAACGCGATTGAATAATTACTTTCTTCCAATGACCATTTATTTCTGCTTTTGATCCAAAATCTCATTAACGCAAAGATTCGTTACCTTTGCCAAAAAAGCAAATATTAGATTATCCAAACGAGTTCTCGGAAATTATAAATCTATTGGACTGCATCCATACAGGAAGAGATTCTCCAGACAATGACGCATGTAAGAAAGGTTTTGTGCTGCATTCCATAAAATAAATTTGAAACAAAGAGGAGTTTCAGCAAGGTAACGAAGCAACATTTCCAAGAGATTTTAATGTAGAAAAGTAAAGGCTCGTTTGAATGTTGCTTACTTGCAATGATCATTTATTTCTGCTTTTACCCCAAAATCTCATTGTCGCAACGATTCGTTATCTTTGCCAAAAAAGCAAATATTAGATTATACAGACGAATGCTCGGAAATTATAAATCTATTGGACTGCACTCATACAGGAAGAGATTCTCCGGACAACGACGCATGTAAGAAAAGGCTTTTGTACCGCATTCCTTAAAATAAATTTGAAACAAAGTGGAGTCTTTGAGCGAAGTAAAGAAGCAACACTTTCAAGAGATTTTAAAAGTAGAAAAATAAAGACGATATGGTATAATTTCTTTCTTCCAATGATCATTTATTTCTGCTTTTGTCCCAAAATCTCATTAAAACAATGCTCGTTTACAGGAAGAAATTCTCCGGACAGCGATGCATGTAAGAAAAGGCTTTTGTGGTGCGTTACTTAAAATAAAATTAAAACTGGGGACTCTGAGCAAGGCAAAGAAGCAATACTTTGAAGAGATTTTAATGTAGAAAATAAAGGTCTGTTTCAATAATTGCTTTCTTAAAATGATTATTTATTTCTGCTCTTTAATTTCTTGTCTTCCTCTTTAATTTCTTTTCTTCCCCAAAATCTCATTAACACAGAGATTAAATACCATTTCCAAAAAGCAAATATTAGGTTAACCAAACGAGTTCTCGGAAATTATAAATCCATAGGACTGCACGCATACAGGAAGAGATTCTCCGGACAACGACGCATGTAAGAAAAAGCCTTTGTACTGCATTCCTTAAAATAAATTCGAAACAAAGTGGAGACTCTGAGCAAGGCAAAGAAGCAACACTTTCAAGGAGGATAAAGAGAGAGGGAGGGAGGGGGATTCGAAGAAGAGGCGGCTTCAAGCAAAGAAGAAATCGATGCTAATCGATGTGTAGAGGTCGTTGAGAAATGTGTTCTTGAGGCGGCCATTGGAACAGGTGGAATCACATTTTCTGTACTAAAAAAACAAAAGAATGACATATGTGAGAACTGGTAAAAATCTTTGGGATCATTTGGTCGAGTTGTAAGCGTGAGTAAAGATAATTAATGGCTTTGGGAACATCGTTACCTAAATCAGTTCGAGAGAATCAATTATCGTAAGTTGTATTATGAAAAAGTGGCACTTAATTCAAGTATAAAGTTTTAGATATTGTTTAAAATGTAACAAAATTAAAAGCATTTAATATTTTCTGCTATTTCGTTGCGGTTTCTATTAAAGTGTAAATATTATTCAGGGTTTACAAATGTTAATTTTTCAGCGTAAATTTATTTCCTCAATAAAATTAATTTCCATTTGCATTAATTAACTTGGCTTTAGTTTTTGTTTGTAAACTTATAGAAATTTATTAGTTAACTTAATAGTTATTAATTTAACTAAGTTAACTTATGAGTTACTTTAAAGTTAACTGTTAGTAACTTATCTAACTGTTTAACGAAATTCTTCCATGAGATATTGAACAAATAACTCATAATAAAAACTAAAAGGATTTTGTTCTTGTCAAATCCTAATGACCCTGTAGAAAATCTTGTATTTTTATAATATCAATAAGCAATTTTAGATAAGCAGATTATAACTCATTTTACTCGTATTTAACTTAATAACTTCACTATTGCTTATATTATGATCATTAATATAAAATCGCTTTAAATCTGAGTTTGAGTTTGGTTAGTCGCTCTACGGTCATTCTGTGCACATTTTAGGTTAATTAGGCCGGGACCTACATTACGTCTATTCCGAACCACTAACCATTAAATCTGCGATCCGTACTAAATATATGATTAACACAGCAAATGGATCAGTTTTGAGTAAGTATTTTGTTTTAAAAATAAGTAATTGAGTGAGCAAAATAATAAGCATATCTGTCTCATATAAAAAAATTTGTAACTAAATATGAGTTAACATTTTTGTAATCGATTGTTTCTGTTTTTATGAAAAACAATAAATAAAGAAAACTAGGAATGTGAATAACAGTAACAGTATTAGCTTTTTTCTTTCTCAAATATTCATTGTTTAATTCAGGAAAATTAAACAATGAATTATTAAATTTTACATATTTTCCCATTTTGTTCATAAATACAAATTATTTACTTTTTATTTTGAATATGATAGGAAAAAAAAGGATTTCAAGAAAGATTTTTGCTCAATTCATTTATTAATTTCATTTCTATAATACCTGTTTTATTTTTCGTATTGAATTTACTAAAAAAAATACGATATTTAAAAAAAAACAGTTGTTTTCCATTTCATACACATTTAAGAATTCGTTTAATTTTGCTATAAATAAATCAAATAATCCCATTTAAAAGATCAAGTTGTTGCCTGAACTCTATTCAAACATCTCTGAAATTCAACAGCGTCGAAAAGACTTCTCCCTCCTTTCTCTGTGATTTAGTTGAGTCGTAACGTCTTCTTTGTCTGCCTCTTGTACCTTTCTATTAAGTGGGATTAGGGAAAAGACAAGTTTTTAGTTGGAAGCGAGCCAAACGTGAGCTTGTTTTACTTTTTTTTTGCTGAACAACAGCTGGCAACGAGCACGACATTCATTCACATCACTTCTTCGGTCCAACTGGTGAAAGCGATTGGAAGACATTCGAATGTTCCAGTAAATTATCAGTTTTCTCTCTTTCTCACCATAACGTTTAAATGGCGTTTGGTTCCGATTTTCTTAATTAGATAATGCAATAAATAGAAACGACTTGAAAGTTGGAATGAGTGTCTGGGTTTGAGTAATATTCTAATGCTATGCAATCAAACCAATTGTGTCTGGAAAATGCAAACAATTTCCTCTATTAACAAAGGTTTATAAATCTAATACATTTGGGCGTCCATTGAGTAAAAAAATGCAATATGAAATTTATAGTTTTCAAAAAAATATTAATAAATAGCTTTTTAAAAGCTGTAAGATAGAATCATTGTGTATTATATTTTTTTTTATAGAATTTATTGTTTTTTGTAGACTTTGTTTTTTAGCGTTGTTTAAAATAATAATTGTTTTTTTTTTCTAAATGTGTGTTGTACTTCTAAATATACTTTAAAGTAAGAATAAGTAAAAATTAAAAGTCTGATTATTAGCTTCTGCCTTTCAAGATAATTTATAAAGCATTATGATTATTATCAGTTATGTAAGTAATAATATTATACCACTGTTTCTTTATGATAATATTCACTGTTAAAGTAATAGAAGTTAATATATTAAATAAGTTTTACAAATAATCAAAACATTTAAATGCATCGTTTTACAAGTAATCGAAAACTACTTTTCAAAAATTGTATTTATTACTGAAATTCCGATTGTTACTGAAAATTCCGATTGTTCGTGAAATTATGATAACATTAAATAATATAATAATATTATTAAATAATAAATAATATTATAATATTATTTACAGTAAGCGTAAATAGTAAGAGTCGTTTAACTATATTTTTACTTTGTAAACAATAGGATATTTGTATATGGATGTAAGAAATCTTCTCTAAATTTAATAAATTTCTTTTTATTTTTCCGAAGTTGAATAAGCGATACTGAATTTCAAATAAAATTCATGAAAAATTTTAAAAACAAAAATTAAAGGAATAAATATAAATGGTAATTTAATACTTTAAAACCAAATAAAGATATCACTGGAGTATTAAATGTTCTCAATTTTACAAGAATCACAAAAAGGTAAAATTGAAGAACATTTTATAAATTTCATTTCAATATTAATTTATTAAAGTATACTCAAATTAACAAATATTTAAAAAATATTGTGCAATACGTTTTACCCCTATTTTTGTAAACCTCGATATCATAATCTCAGCATTAAAAATTCAATTTAATATCTAATTAATTTTATTGATGTTTTGTATACTTTTGTAGAACTTTCTAACTCATTAATGCCTATATTAATAAAATATTTTAAATAATAGTGTTATATTTTTTCATTAATAAAAATATATTACATCCATAAATTAAAAATATAGTATGTCCATTACATAAAAATAAAATACATTCTATATTCCTATTATGCTTACGTTTTATGTATAATAAAATATATATATGCCAAAGGATCTATACAAATTAAAAAAAATAACTAAACAAATATTTTTATAACTAATTATTGGGTTGTTTCATATGAAATAAACATTTTACTATTAGCTGACGTTCTATAAAATATATATATACGGTATTAGGTTAAATAAGAGTGTTAAATATAATTTTATGTTTATTCTGTTCTCTGTCTAATTATATATTTTATTCGCATGTAATTTTTAACAATTTTAAGAAGTCCTTAAACAAATGTAAACATGGAAACTCACAAAGTACGAATCATTTTTCTGTATGAATATAAACAAGGAAATTCTGCTAACCCAGCAGCATATAACATTAACGCTGTATTGGAAATAATGCAACTAATATATCCACAGTCAGAAGATGTTTTGAGAAATTCAAATCAGGAGATAGGAGTTAAGAAATTAAATCCCGTGAATGACTTAGAAGCGTCCTCTTTAATTATGTTCTGAATTTAAATTTGAAATTAATCCTACAATAACTTGTAGAGAACTTATTTTTGTATTTTGGAATAGGTGAAGAAACATTTTCAGGACATCTTGCATATGCAAGATGGAAAACAAACCTTTGATAAAAAATTTCCACACGAATTGACTGATTTGTAGAAACTTCAATGCTTGAATATTCGGAGAACAAATTGTTCCTTTTGAGACAGTATCATCCATTGTGATGAACAATGAATATTGTATGATATTCGTAAACGCTCAGCACAGTTTCTGGACACAGATGAAAAGACTAAACATACACCCAAAACAAACTTACATCCAAAGTAGACAATGGGGACTATTTGGTTGAATGAAAGGCGAGGTATCTATTACAGCTTCTTATGAATGGGTCAATTAATGAATAGTATTATTTTAAACTAATTACTATTGTGCATGACAAAATGTTAATCGTATAATGTGCTTTAGCTCGTAATTATTTGTAAAATATAAATAAAAGTGAAAATAATAATTTATCACTGTATAAAGTAATGAAATACCCTTCGAACAAATCTCTCTGAGTGGTATGCATCACAAAAGAAGAAAAGGCAGAGATCAACAGCTCCATTCTGTTGGATGTTCATGGACTCAATAATCTAATAAACGTTACCCAATTCAATTCATTTCTGTGGATAAAAAAATGTGTCACAATGGTAGCCGCTTTTAAAGTAATAAAATTCAGGATTGATTAATGGCTTATCGTGTATCTTTACAGCATGCCGACTATAAAATGGCACACCTTACAACAAGTAGGACACTACTTTTATTAGATACCTCGCATCTGCACCGGCGGAAAGTTAAATAACAATTGAGACAACCACAGCAAATTGCAAATGGGGAAAGGACTTACGTGCTACGCATCAGTGTTCTAATAATTTCAATTTCAATCCTTCTGATTATGTAAGGCGGTTTTAAAAATGAAAGTAAGAAGGGAGGAGAGGAGAGGAGAACAAATTGAATGATCTAAAGAGCGAAAAGAGGAAATATGATAATCTGATGAGTGTGAAGAAGTGATCAAAAATGTAGTGAGGAGAAAAAAATGAGATGATCTAGAGAAGATGGGAAAGTGATAATTTAGTTACTTTAATTTTAATTCAACAATACTACAAAATTCGCAAAAACTTTCCAATAACTTTTGAACTTACATTGATTTTTTAATGTTTCACTTGTCTTGATTGTAAAAAAAATATTTTTCTAAGAAATACATTAATCACAGATATTTATGATGTTTTTAAGTATTTTATATTCAAACCGCTCAATAGTAAAAATCGATTTTAGTTTAAATTTTTTTTACGGGCGACATTTCTAAAGCTTATTAATTTATCAAAAGGTATATATTACATAGGCTTGTTTGTTTTAAAGTTTCACTGTCTTTTGACAAACTGATGTATTTGTTTACATAGGATTAGTAATTTTTATTTATTTATATTTTTTATATTTCGAATTCTTTTGATAGTTACTTTGTTTTATATCTGTAATTTATTTATATTCCATGTGTAGGTATTAGTTTAAGATTTAAAATTCCCCTTTTTTAGAACGAAACAATTTCATCAAAAATAAGTTTGGAAAATATATCGATCATTAATATATTTTTTAAATATTATTTTTCCCAAATCTTATACAAAATGTATTGATTTTAAAATACAAATCAAAATTATATCATGAAATTTAAAAGAAAAAATTTTCGAAAAAAATTTGAAAAATATAATTCATAATTTATTATCATCTGTAAATATTCGTGTGATAAATCTAAATATATTTATTATTTATTTTAATTTGCTTAAATTTTTTTTATGATACATTTTTGTTATGCAATAATAATAAAAATAACTAAAATCTTTTTTGGCGTAGGGTGTAATGGCCTTTCACCCATGTTTATTTTGTAAGTCACTTTTGATGGTAACACAAGGATCTACTTGACTTTATCCTCAGTGTATGTCAAAGCACTTGAAGGCCTCCAAAGATGCCAAATGCCTCATTGATAGTTGTCTTGAAAGATAAGTGTTTCACTGACATCTGTAAATATTTAAAAAGGGCCATACAAGACTTAGAAGAGATATATGGCTTTATCTATTTATTTCAAAGCTTATTTATATAAAGTGACAAAATAGAGAGAAAAATAAATAAATTCTGTAACTCTTTTACAAATGATTTTTTTCTGAATGAAAAATAATGCTAAATAAAATATAAACATTATTTTACTTTATGGTATCAGCAATACCATATGTAGGCCTAAATTATTCCTCTAGCAGTTAAAAGTATAAAGTTCGGAAACTGATTTAAAAACTTTAAAAGTACTTCCGTAGATTAACATGAATACACAATGACAAAAAATAATTAAATGGTTATAAGTCCACTAGCATAAACATGAATGTAAACATTGTAAAAAAAATTGTTTGCTTATAAACATGATATGAAGAATGTTATAGGTTAATCTATAAATTTATAAATAACGAATCATTAATGTTTACATGAAAGCATGAACTTAAAAGTTCTGATTACATTTCTAATATTTTGTTTTCCGAGCATGATTAGTGATCCATTTTTATACTGAATCAACAATATTCTGTATGATTCATCAGTTGTGAAATATATTTTGTACTACTGTATAAAAAATTACTACAGGAAATTTTTAAAGGCCACGGTTCTATTCGATTATAATAATTTTTGTTCGATCCATCGGTTTCAAGTTGAAATTTTGAAAATATGTTTCTGAAATATAAGGAAGTTTATCATGAATTGTATAAATTAATTTCTGGAAAAATTGCCTCAAGAAACGTATAAAAGCATATAAACTTATAAAGCATTTTCTGAAGAAAAAAAATGATTTTTTATACTCTAAGTTAACAACAATGAAGAAAATTTCTCAGCAACATGTACACCAAATGGCATTTCAGAATTTTAGGGATATTAACCAGTTGCAAGATATTATTATACATCTTGAAAACTTGACTTGTTAATTAAAATTAACAAATTTAAAAAAAACCACAGCCTTCAGTTTCAAGTCCTGGCGGTGACATGGGTGTCTGTAGTTCGGAATCCATTTTAAACTGTAGGTCCCAGTCTGTGTAGCTCTAATGTACACAAGATGACCGTAGAACGACAAACCAAACCAATCGAATCATGATTTTGTGTCTCACTGAACCCCTAATATCGATTTTTAGAAAATATAATTTACATTTGCGAATATTGACCTGAAAAACATTTATTAATATGAAATACACCTTTTTTTATATAACAAAATTATATATGTGCTTATTTAATTAAAACAAAATAATTTATGTTTTTTTTTTAAAGTATAAACTCCTTTTTTAATTGTAACGACATTATTACAGTTAATTTATTTATTTCAAAATAATTATAATTATTGTTAATGATAAAAAATGGAAATAATTTCCACATTATTCCTCTATTAATTTCCATAATTTTCTCTATTGTAAGCGAATTTTTCTCGTGGGCCAACAGCTGCCGATTGCTGAAATATTTTCAAGCATTACAATTTAATTAAAGTTAAACATTTTATACCTTGAAAATATCTTTATATGTTATTCAATAAACACCAGCTAAAACAGTTTTTAGCATAATTCTCTCCAAAGATATGTAATGAATTCTGTGCTAAAATATTGACATTCCAAAAATTGAATTTAACTCAATTATTTAATGAAAACTATTTCCTTTAAATTTTAATTAACATTTCCTTACGACTTCCCCAATCCTACACCCAGCAGTCAGCCAGTTCTAATCGAGTAAAACATGCCTTCAAGCTAAATTAACAAGAACTTTATCATCTTGTCAAATTCTTCTGTATCGTGCATTTCTCCAGAACAGTGCCCTCGGTATTGATTGCAGCCCGTCCCATCTCTCTTGCAACCACAGTGCCTTTGCGTGTCTGGGACAAGAAAATTTCCACTCTCCCAATTTTCTTTGGGGATTTTGAGAATTCTGGAAGAATGGTGGTTTATTCGAAACGAAGAGAAGGAATGAAAATCCTTCCAGGAATCGGATTTAACTTGGCTTCTCGTGTGGAGATAAATGGAAAGGTATATGATAGGCGAATAATCAGGAGTCGAAAATCTGTTTTGGGCCGAAGATAAATTGCACCACAACCTGAAATCAGTTGGGATTGTATGCTAATGAGCACTGTTTTCTCACTAATTTCGGTCTTTCAGTTTAAATATTTATTAGTCTCTAAGAGAGATTTATATTAATTGTTTATTTATTTATCGCTATGAAAATTTTTCTCTAATTACGAATAATTTCCCTCTAATTTATTCTCTCGCATAAGTTAAGCATTTCAGTATTCTTGTAGTTTATCTTTGAAAACGTGTCTATTGCTAACTAAAATTAACAAATTAAAAAAAAATCTCCTTAAGTTTCACATTCAATTATGCGTAAAACGTTCTGTAAAACTTTCATCAATTATTTCAAAAGTTTCCATATCTTTTTCAAATTTGGAATAATTTAAATTGTCTATATAACAATGAACAAATTTCCTCTTTATTTAGAGAAGAAATCTTTTCACAATAAATCAAATTTAATGAATAATTTGAATTTTAAATCAACTGTAGCATACTTCGAATCGTTCGCTGAATGAATCGAATCATGATGTTGCCTCACGGAAACATTAATATGAATCTTTTGAAAATATAATTTACAATTGAAAATATTGACCTGAAAATATTTATTAATATGAAATGCACCTATTTCATATAATAAAATTATATATGTTTATTTATTTATAACAAAATAATTTATGCTTGTTTAATTTCAATGAAATTATTACAGTTAGTATTTTTATTACAAAATAATTGTAGTTATTGTTAATGATAAAAATAATGGAAATAATTTTAATATTCTCGACTGGACAATTTGTTTGCCTTCCTCGTGATGCTTTGGAATTTCTCTTTGGGGATTTGTTTGTTTTCCTTCATCTACCTCGTGGGCCAATAGCTGCTGAAATATTTTCAAACATAACAATTTAAAAAACATTTTATACACTTTAAAATATATTTATAAATTATTCAATAAACACCAGCCTAAAACACTTTTTAGCACAATTCTCTCCAAAGACATGCAATAAATTCTGTACCAAAATATTGACATTCCAAAAATTTAATTTAACTCAATTATTTAATGAAACTATTTCCTTTAAATTTTAATTAACATTTCCTTTAAATTTTAATTAACATTTCCTTACGACTTCCACAATCCAACACCATGCAGCCAGCCATTTCTAATCGAGTAAAACATGCCTTCAAGCTAAATTAACAAGAACTTTATCATCTTGTCAAATTCTTCTGTATTGTGCATTTCTCCAGAACAGTGCCCTCGGTATTGATTGCAGCCCGTCCCATTTCTCTTGCAACCACAGTGCCTTTGCGTGTCTGGGACAAGAAAGTTTCCTCTCTCCCAATTTTCTTTGGGGATTTTGAGCATTCTGGAAGAATGGTGGTTTATTCGAAATGGAGGGAAGGAATGAAAATCATTCCAGGAATTGGATTTAACTTGGCTTCTCGTGTGGAGATAAATGGAGAGGTATATGATAGGTGAATAATCAGGAGTTGAAAATCTGTTTTGGGCCGAAGATAAATTACACCACAGCCTGAAATCAGTTGGGATTGTATGCTAAACAGCACTGTTTTCACATTGATTTCGGTCTTTCAGTTTAAATATTTATTAGTCTCTGAGAAGGATTTATATTAATTGTTTATTTATTTATCTCTGGGAGGATTTTTCTCTAATTACGAATAATTTCCCTCTAATTTATTCTCTTGCACAATATATTATTCAATTTCTTGTAGTTTTATCTTTGCAACTCAGTTTCTACGTGTTGTTTTCTTCTAATAATTCTGTTGCATAAAATTTTGTTCAGTGTTCTCACAGTTTGTTGTTTTGTTTCTATGAATCAATATCTTCTAATAATTCTCTTATACAAATTGTTTAATTTTCTTGCAATTTTTAGAGAAACAGGGTAAATTTATATCCTTTGTTTCTCGCCTTATACATGATTCATATATTTATTACCCTCTATAATCAGTTTCTCTCCGTTTCAAATCTTTAAATTATTTTCAGTTTTTCTTTACTGTGAAACTTAAAACTGTACCAATTTCTGTTTTTACACTGATATTTCATTAATTGAAACAAGTAATATAAAAAAAAAATTTTAATGTCAATTCCTACTTTTTTTTCACTCTATTGCAGAAAAGTCCTTTACAAATCATTTCATTCATCTGGCGCCATCTATTGGTAGATACATGCAACTTAAATGTAAAAATTTTTTAAATTAATTAATTTAATTTAAATAATGAATTAATATTTGATAAAAACTGTATTATCATCAAGTGTTATCCACTACAAGTTCAAAAAAATGTATTTGAACTTGAGTGGATGAATAAAAAGTATTTTATGAACGATTGAAAATTTGAACAAGATATATGTAGGGAGAGTGTGAGCTAATATCACCTGAACCTGAACGCTGTGATACCAAAAACTAGAGAACTGGCCAATTGGCCATCAGGCGACTTTCTAATTGCATTAGTGAAAATCCAAGATATTAACAACTATAAGCAATAAAAAGCACTAGATTATTTATGTGACATTTAATTTTCTAAACTAGAACTTGCTCAGGCTGTATCTTCTCAAAATAATGTAGCATTTTTCGATTTCTCTGACAACATAAATCCTTAATTAAAAACAGTTCTCCTTTTTAGCACCTTTAAATTGTCAATCGTCCATAATAACAAATTCATAATATATTAGTACATTTGAAACAAAAGATAATATAAAAATCAAGATACGTATCTAAGAGCTTATTTATGAACCCATTCCTACCTCATTTTCTTAGCAATATAGCCTGTTTTATGTGTTTGGTAATCTTTGGAAATCTACTAATCTTGTGGGAACATATATTAAGAAATATAGGCACTAATTCCAGCTGCTACATTATCCTGCATTTTGGACACACTTCGTTAATCTGAGGGCGGGAGGCCTTCTGTTTCAGAAAGCAGAGTTTTCTTATTTTTATCGATCAATTTTACGAGAGGTCACGTTCGGGTCTAATCGCCAATCATTGGCGATCTTTTTGAGATTTGTTTTACTTAACTTCCTGTACGGGTTCTCTATCAGGAGTGTTGTGGACTAAATTTCGTAATAAGTAAGTAAGAAAGTATAATAACTTTGTTTGTAACTGTTATGCATTGAACATTTAAAAATGTTTATTCAGAATACAAATTTATTACCTAAATCAGTGATGAATAGGTTTGTGAAGCCAGGGTAACCCTAATTTCACAACGAGCTATATACATACAAATAGCCTTGAAAATTATTTAACACACAGACACACACACACACACATATATATATATATATGGCATCATTTTGGACAAATGTTTAATTATCGTTTTCATCATTAAAATTATTATCTGCTTTTATATAAAATTGAAAATTAAACTATATATCAAATGCTATATTTATGTTTTCTTTGAATAGAGAAATACTTTTGTTCGATTGTTAAAGAAAAATGCAAAAAGCATGGCTTCAATATTTCGACGTGTAAAATAAGTGCCATAATTAAAAAACAGTAAAGTAAGTCAAAATTCATATATGAGTGGAATAAATAGATAAAAATGCATACACAGCAATGGCACGTACACTTCTTATTGTAAAGTTACATTTCTTATTGTAAAGTTCTAGTTTTAAAAAACAATCCTATCCTCCCAAAAAACTGTCTCAAAATATTTATACATATTAACAAAAACTGTAAACAATTTATGAAATTTGATTTCATGTTAATCAAAAAAAAAAAAAAATTGCCATTCATCGGCTAATGCTAAAACATGTTTTTAGCCTAAGACTCTATGCAAATTTTTCTAAAAAATTATTTGGCAGGTGAAAAATGAAAAGAACGAAACTACAAAAACAGAGGAGAAAAAATGATCTAAAATATTGGTCCAGAGAAAGCACGGGAAATTTTGCTAAAGGTTATATGATAATTACTGGATTCTCATATACACGAAAACTAATGAAAATTATCATGGATATAAATATGAAAATTATCATGGATTACTATTAGAAATACACTCAAGAGCCAAAACATTATGACCACATGTCAATAACGAGTTGGCCCACCTTTGGCGCGCAACACAGCTTCAACCCGCCTTGGCATGGATTAATACCACCACTTAATACTAGTTAAATACCACTTCCACCTGATCACGTCACCCAGGCGAGTTCATTGCAAAATGTAGTGGTGGTCATAATGTTTTGGCTCTTGAGTGTATGCCCCAGCACCTAGTTTCACCTACCACTAGTCTAAACCACTTAGTTTCATTTCATCATTTTGCTTAAAAATCTTTAATACGATCCACAAGTTTGCTTAAGCAATCTTCGATGTGTTATTCATTAGAATATGGCTACCAGTCCTACTTCTAACATATTCTTATAGCTATCTAGTACTGTCTGAATAATCTTTGTCTTTAAAATAATTTTTAGCTATGTAAACAGCTATTAGCTTTATAGAAAGATTTTTGCTTTATAGATTTATATGACGTGTTGTAAAACAGATTTATTATTTATTTTATAAATCTTAAGTATTAAATAAACTTTTTAATGAAAGCAAATTTAGAAAGCATCCGTTAAAATACCTAAGATATTTTATTCATATTTTATTTACTAAAGCAGGTATATAGTAATGTAATTGTTGTTGTTATTAGTGAAATTACTGTAATAAAATTTTGAACTGAAATTATTTAACTTTTAAAACAATATGCAAATTTGTAAACGAAGAAAGAGAGCAAGTTGTTCAGAAAGTGTCAAATTAAACTTTGTTAATCTCTTGGAAACGAGGTTAAACCCTACGAAATTCTACTAAACAATGTTAAGTTGCTCTTGAGACATTTTAAGTAATGTCACAATCTATTTTGAATGTAAGTAACATTAAATATTTTGAACAAAGCCGCTAAATTCTAGATATGAATTCTCGTATTAAGTTTGTCAAGCTATTTAAGGAATGATTTTCACAGCGGCGTAAGTCACTACTTTGCTGTTTTGATAAATGCAGAAGATGCTTTCGAATAATAAAATCAGAAGAAATATTAGCAAGTTTTTAAAATATTTATTTAATTATCTAAAACATAAAAGTAGTTGATATTTTGTGTTTGATGACTTTTGATTATAGATTGGATATATAAATAAAATATGTTTAAAATATTTGACTTATACCAATTTGATATAAAATATGTTTAAAATAATCTACTTATACCAATTTAATATAAAATATGTTTAAAATAATTTACTTAAACCCTTTCTATAGAATCCTGACTTGTATTTAATTTTAATTTACATAGTTTATATCAATGAATTTAATAATTTTAGTTATTGTGCTTTAAATCAATTCTTCAAATATAGGCATTATATTTTAGAAATGAGGTCATATTTTTTTACTGTTATTAAGAATATGGAGGATGATGTCATATAGAAATCTACGATGGCGATGGAAATAAATGTTAATAATATATCCTAATTTTAAAAGGTTTATGAAATAATTATAAATAGTCTTGAATTTCATTTTTCTGCATGCAATTTTGTCTTTAATTTTAGAAATAGATGCTATACCAATTTTATCATCTAAACTTATAAAAGTTTACTTTAATTATAATTTGTTTATAGATTTGTATTTCTTGAGTCTTTGCATGTTATTAACCTTTTATTTTCCATCCAAAGAGAATTTTAAATATTATTGTTGATAAAAATATTATTATTAATTTTATTATTTGTATATTTGTAAAATTCAGTATCACATTCGTATTTAAATTGTATTAAATAATTATTTTTTAAAACAATAAATTACAATGAAAATTCTAGAATAACATATTATTGCATAATTAATATTTTAAAACATTATTATTTATGTTTCATAACAAAAATAATTAAAAACTTTATATAAAAACATAAATCTGCTCCTAAATTTATGATGAGATTAAGTGTTACAATAAAATAATTTGCTATCGGGAATCATGATGAACATTTAATCGGAAATATTTGTAAAATATTAGATTACAGTAACAAATAATTAAAATATCAAAAAATTTGTTGCAAATTTTATACAATTATTTTGGATTAAAAATTTTCAAAAAATGTATCGACTGTTTCTTTCTAAAATCTTTGAAGATAATTATGCAAACGTAAGTTCGAAGCTATCAACGATTTAAACTGACTTTTTTAATTGTTTCTCTCTGAAGAATTTTAACATAAGAAGCTTAAGTATTAGTGATAAGAAGATTACAATCTTGCGTATTAACTTTTTTGTCCTTAAATTTAAATAAAAAAAGTTCAAATCCTCTAGTTGACGTGCTATAACATCCGATCTTTTAATTTAATGCTCTTTAATTTATTTTGTAATAGACATTGACTCCTGAAAATATGCTTATTTGCTTAAAATTTTATAAATAAGTGTTTTTTACAGAACATACTTTATAAAGTGTTTTAATAGAGGTATTTTTATACTAAATGGTGATTAATCGTAAGTGGGTAAATAGTAATTTTATTTAAAAAATATAATAAACATTTCACATGTGTGCATATAATTTACATTTTACATGAAAATTAAAATAACCTGATACTCATATAAATTCTATTTATTTATTTATTTTACAAAAATTAGTTTATATAAAAAATTTTATATAATAATTTAACATAAATTAAAAATTTCCATGCAATAATTTTGCACAAATCGATCAAATAAAAAATTTACACGGAATAATTTTACTTAAAATAATTGATATAAAAATTTTCATATAATTTTCGTTTATCTAATAAGAGTCACGTAATTAAAATATAAAATTAATGAAAAAAATACTCAAAATTCAAAATTAAAACATTCCCCGGCCACAAATTCTAATTTCTATATTAAAATGGCCATCCTCTCTAGTGGTAAACGTATGTTCAATATTTCCTTTTTTATCAGTTCGTAAACTGTAAAAGTTGAGTTTGGATATTATTTTCTGCTTTATTTCATCTCAGCAAAAAAAGATAACCAAAATCTTAGGTACAAAATTGCCGTTTGCAAATGCACAAAAATATTTTTAAAGTATAAAGCAACATTATAAAACCATACGTTACGAAAAGTTTAAAAATAACATCTCCGATATCCTTCTTCAGTGGCGCAATAACCCGTAGTTGGGCAATGCCTTCTGCCAACTGGCATTTTTTTAAACATGAGAGGTTTTCTTTTTATGGGGTAGAATTGTCAGCCCTACGTCCAATGCGCTATAGTCATATTAGACAGCGACCTACGGATTAAAGTGGATTACGAAGCACTACAAATCTCCATGGTAGCTCCGATACTCGAACACGAAACTTGCGGCACCAAGCGCCAGAAAACTAGTCACTCGGTCATCAGGCTATCACTCGGCCATCTCTAATATTAGACAATAGAATATAAGCGAATGCGGAAACAAAGTTAACGTTTTGCTTACTTTGCTAGACAAATCACTGTGCGGAGGCATTGACAATAAGACAGCTTCCGGTTAAAAAAGACAACATGATAATTCTTGTTATGAAGAAATTTCTTCAACTGTTAGTGGGTTTATGTGGACCCAGAACAGTTATGTATAATGTAAAACATCAAAGATCTTAACTCCATCAAAGTTAATTAAATAGAGAATGCAGATAAAATTTTAAACTTACTTCTTTCAATACCAATGTGATTGGTGATATTCTTCAAAACAACAGTTTTTCAATTAAATAAAAACATTTAGAAAAAGGAAAGCATTAACTTATGTGGAAAAATACAACTATTTCAAATGCCCATAGAGCGAATAAAATTTTTCCACCCACGACATTCACTATTAATGACACCGTGGTAGAGGATTAGATAAAATACATGCCACCGTAAGGTATTGTCTTCAGAAAGAAGTATATTTCCCCTTCACCGTTTGTTAATGGGATGAGGGGGAGGATACTTAATCCTTTGATTTCCTTCTGTGATGTTATACTCAGCAAGGATTAACTTCTCTGCCCCAAGCACTGCTAATGCCCTGCAGCCCTCAAGTAGATACTCGAGGGAAGGCGCTGTTCAGTGGTATAATCTTCCCCATTAATACGATGTAATGGTAGATTTAACTTTCTTGATGATAGGATTGGATAATCACGTGTGTCAAAATTTTATGCATCGCATTAGAATTCTGTCTAACGACGGAATTTGTAGTAATTAGTAAAAATTCAGCCAAAAGATCTTACTGACAAACATATAATCTTCTATTTTTAGTAACAAGCCATGATTACGGTTGACAATATGGCATCAGTTTTCTTTTACTTGCTTGTTGGTTGATATACAAAAATATAACATTTCATGATAGATATATACGCACTTCTTGGTGATCTTTGATCTTGGATAAAAAGTTATTCTTTGAATTTTCTTTGACCTTTAAATATACGAGTATATACACTGAAGCGACAAAAGTCATGGGATAGCAATATGAAAATTTTCAGATGGCAGTAGCATCGCGTAGAACAGGTATAAATGCGCAGTGCTTTCGCAGAGCTTTCATTTCTGTTCAAGTTATTCATGTGAAGAGGTTTTGACGTGATGATGACAGCACGACGGAAATTAACAGACTTTGAACGCGGAATGTTAGTTGGAGCTAGACGCATGGGTCATGCCATTTCGGAAATCGTTAGGGAATTCAACATTCCCAGATCCACTGTGTCAAGAGTGTGCCGAGAGTATGAAATTTCAGGCATAACATCCCACCATGGACAGCGCAGTGGTCGACCGCCTGCACTTAACAACCGAGACCGGCGACGTCTGCAAAGAGTCGTAAATTCTAACAGACAAGCAACACTGCGTCAAATAACCGCAGAAATCAATGTGGGACGTACAAGGGACTTGTCTGTTAGAACTGTGCGGAGAAATTTGGCTTTCTTGGGCTATTCCAGCAGAAGACCGACTCGAGTGCCTTTACTGACAGGACGACATCGCTTGCAGCGACTCTCGTGGGCACGTGAGCATATCGGTTGGTCCCTAGATGAATGGAAAACCGTGGCCTGGTCCGATGAGTCACGATTTCAGTTGGTAAGAGCTGATGGTAGGGTTCGAGTGTGGCGCAGACCCCACGAAGCCATGGACCCAAACTGTCAGCAAGGCACTGTTCAAGCTGGTGGTGGCTCCGTAATGGTGTGGGCTGTTTTTCCATGGCATGGACTTGGTCCTCTGGTGCGACTGGACCGAGCATTGACGGAAATGCTTATGTTCAGCTACTTGGAGATCACTTGCAGCTATTCATGGACTTCATGTACCCAAACAACGATGGGATTTTTATGGATGACAATGCGCCATGTCACCAGGCCACAACTGTTCGCGATTGGTTTGAAGAACATTCTGGACAATCCCAACGACTGATCTGGCCACCTAGATCTCCCGACATGAATCCCATCGAGCATTTATTTGACATCATCGAGAGGTCTGTTCGTGCCCAAAATCCTGCACCATCAACGCTTTCACAATTATGGACGTCTATCGAGACAGCATGGCTCAATATTCCTGCAGAAGACTTCCAACGACTTGTTGAGTCCATGCCACGTCGAGTTGCTGCACTTCGCCGGGCGAAAGGAGGGCCGGCACGATATTAAGAGGTATCCCATGACTTTTGTCACTTCAGTGTATATATATAAAGTATAATGTGGAGATCAGTGACTTAAAAAATCAATAAAATGAACATTAATAATCTGTAAAAATATAATATCTTCGTTACATAATGTATAATTTAACTCTATTTACTACTACTACTGTATAGATCAAGTGTTATGAGCTTATTTTGTTCCGCAGACCATAGATTTCAAGCGTATATTTTTTTCATTGTTTACAGTAGTGTACCATACCAATCCACAACTATAAGTTGTAGCAAATAGAGCTAAAATATATATTATGTAATGAAAATTGTATAATCTGTACAGATTATTAATGCTGATTTTATTGATTTTTAAATTCACTGACGTCTGTATTGTGCAATATAAGCATTTAAAATTCAAAGAAAATTTAAAGAATAAATTTTTATCTAAGAAATAATGTAAATGTAATACATATATAAGTATAATATTCGTCAAATATATGTGTTTATCATTCTGTTGTTTATGGATGTAATATCTTCCATGTATGTATATACAAGGTGATTCAAAAGTTCGATGCGAAATAAAATGCTATAAAAAAGATCAATTAATCGAAGAGACCTGCAATTTTGTAGATTAATATTCACCATAGTGAGGATTTTGTAACAAAAAAATATAGTTCAAAATCTCAACGATAGATTTGGCATATTCATAACGCTCACATATCACAAAATTTATATACAAACACAATTATGAATAATGCATGCACATTTTAAATACACAAAAACAATTATAAATAATGCATGATCATTTTAAATAGACAAAAACAATTATGAATAATGCATGCTCATTTTAAATACACAAAAATAATTCTGGAGCATGATGTTATTGTGTTTCAAAAATGCTCTGTTCATGTTTACAATCTTTTCTTCTGATGTCATTGTTCATGAAAAAGGCGTACCTGAAACAATATTTTGGATATACCAGTGAATAACATTATGAAACTATCCAATTCACAACCGAAATTTACAACTGCTGCCCAAGTGATCGACCAGGGCGCGAACACTTGCACGGTATACGTTTTCGAAAATGAGGAAAGAAAACTGTAGGATGTTTAGTATTTTATGGGCAATTCAGACACATTTATTGCTCGTTAGGGAATTTAATTCTCAAAATTGTTTCATTACTAGCAATCCTCAAGGGTATGCTAAAGTATTGTTGCAGTCAGAAGAATTCCCTGTGTGTTGTGTTGTATCGTTCATGATCGACCTCTTGTGCTTTGAGTAGAGCTGTGTCACTGACCTAAAAACTTGCGCCTTGACAGGTGAATAGTATTATGATTTATTACATCCATTATTCTTCCTAATCTACAGAAATGCAATGAACAGAATATGACTGTTCACAGGCACAATGAAATTCCACCGTACAATTCACGTCAAATGACGGAGTCAAATTACATTTAAAATTCGCACCAATTGCCTTTGGAGCAGGAATAGAAGATATGAATGACCTCCAAGATCACCTTATCTCATATCCAGTGATAGTTGGTTGAGGGTCTACCACAAATCACATGTCTGAAGAGTAAATTCTTAGACTTTACCAATAATGAAAAAAGCCCATTAAGGTAGCACCCATTCCCTTTGATATGCTGCTCCATGTTGTACGGGCATAATACTGTGACTACACTCAGTATTGTAATATAGCAATAATCATATTGAGCATTTCTAGCTCTAAATCATATTGAAATTATTGTGTTTTTTTTTTTTTGTTTTTTTTTTCTTCACCTCGATTAATATTAATCTCTAAACTGCCTTTTCGAAACAGAAGCAGTGTCCTCTGCTAACGAGGTTTTGAACAAAAACTTATTTCGTGTCATACAAAATTCTTCACCTCGATTAATATTAATCTCTAAACTGCAGGTTTCTTTGACTGAAAGATAATTTTTATTGAATTTTACTTTTTTACAGATTAAATATATAAAATTCGATAAGATTCCCTTAAATTATATGGTTAAATTTCAGACGTGGCAGCAGAAGCGGAGTTTAAATGTGGCAGCCGAAGCACTAACGATGAACCATGTCCAGGTCGTCCAAATGAGATAACAACGCCAGAAATGATGGAAAAAATCATTTATAGGGTCTTGGATGACCTAAAGTTAAAAATGCATGAGATAACCGAGGCTATGAAAAGAACAGTTTGCAGTACTTTGCATGAACATTTGCATATAAATTAAAATATGTGTGCAATGGATCGCGATGGTGGAAGACGTTACGCGGAGGGAAGACGTTACGTAACTCAAAATCAAAAACATGAACGTGTTCGTGCTTCTTAGCGTTGTTTGGAGCTGGTTGAACGTAATAAAACTGATTTTCTTCAACGGTACATCACAGTTGATGAAACATGGATTCACTATTATGCTCTTGAACTGAGTCAACAAGCAGGACAATGGGTTCCAGCCGAAAGAAATGTTTTGAAGCTACCGTGGAAACAACAATCGGCCAAATTCGGTTCCGGTTTTTGGTATGCACATTAGTATAACAATGATCGAAAAAGGCAAAACAATAACATGAAAATTATCATGCATCATTTTGAACCAAAGGGATGAAGAAATAAAGATAAAAAAACGGCCTGATTTAACTTATAAAAAAGTGCTGTTTTCTCAAGACAATGCACCGTCTCACAGATGAATGAAAGCGACGGCAAAATTAAATGAATTGCCATCCGAATTGTTCGATCACCCTCCGTATTCACCAGATTTGTCCCCCTGAGTTATCTGTTTACGAATTTGATAAGTTTTCTCGCAGGCATGCATTTCGATTCAAATGAAGTGTTAAATGAGAAATTTATAGATTTTTGGCTATTTACAGAAATAATTTTATTTGGACGACGTAAAAAGTTAAAAGATCATTGGAATTATTTTATCGAGCTAAAATTAGAGAATAATGAAAAAAAAATATCTGCTTAAAAAATCGGTTTTCTTTTTTAGGCTAAAGACTAATTAGACAGCCTAGTAATAAACCCCGTAATGCCCTTCTTGATTTCTGGCAATACAATTAACTGGTTTAGTTATACATAATAATATTATTATTATTTATTATTAACCTTCAACCTAATTAACCCCTATTAACCTTGTGTTCCGCATTTTCTCATAACTATCTTTTACCTCCTCTTTAATTAATTGTTGCCATAACATTTTGTTTACGAACTCATTCCTATTCTTTTTTTCCCTATGATCTGCAAGATTGCTGCAATTTATTGCTGTTAATTTTCGGAAAAGTACAAGATTTTAATCCTAATTGTTGCTAAATAAAAATGAAAGATTTTAAAATTCTTTAGCAAAAGATTGCATCGTAATTTGTTGGCTGAGTGGATGAGATTTATTACCGGTTATTCTCATACGTAACAATAATAAATGACATTTTTGCTTAAATATCTTAACAGCCATATTTCTTCCTTTTCTTTTTAAAGTATGCAATCAGCAAAATTGCAGTAATTTCCGTAGTGCATTCTGGGTAAATATAAATCCATTGCCATTTTATCTGACTCAATGTTTCAATGTAATTATTATTATTAGAATAAAATACACATTTCATTTTTTTTGTAATGTACCTTTATTATATTTTCGACCCATAAAAATTTACATTATCTAGTCCAATATAATTAATTTTGTATTGATACCTTCAATTCAGAAGATTCCGAATATTATATCTAAAAAGAGAGTTTGATTTTTAACAATTTTATATGATATTTAAAGTAACTGAACAGAATATGCTGTTTATTTTATTTGCGGTTTCACACTATTTGAAGCAAAATGTTTTTAATTGGATACAAATGCAGAAAACATTTTTTAATCCAATCTGGTTTAGAATTTTTTTGAACTCACTGATGCAGTATAGGAAAAATCGCCAATCGCCAAAAGTCGATCTTTTTCCAAAATACCACGTTTATTCGGTTAAAAGGTACTCAGGGAATTTCAATAATATTTCCCAAGAGATACAATTTAATGAAAACTGAAACAGGGCGGTTACGTTTCCTAATGAATAACACATTAGGCCTAACATGGCGTACCGATTCAGTTTGTTATATTCCGAAATCTCTGTAGATTGGTAAGAAAATCGGTTATTGGCAAATTGCCTGATCTGGAATCCGTGGTGGTATTATTTTTTTCTTTCTTCTTTTACAAGAGATTCCAAAATCAGTAATAACTGTTGATGATGTCATAAAAGACGACATTTTCTTCACTTTTTTTCTTTTCTCTACTTGAACGATAAATCAAGATTTGAGTTCTTTTTTTTTTAATGTTTAGCATTATAGCTACTGCTATGATTTTGATGGGAAGTAGCAGTTTTTATTGTAGTAAAACATTTATGTAATGGGGCGGACATCTTAACTTTATGACTGAACAAAAAGCAATAAGTTTTACATCATAGTTTAGGCGGTGTTGTAGTTTATTTTAAACTGTTTTTAACCCTAAATTTAAACATTCATTGTTCAAATAAAGTTGTTGAGTTTTGTTTTAGGTGATAAGAGATTTGTAAATTTAAGCATATGCCAAGAAAACTAATGCTAACGCAATGGAAATGGCAAGGGTCACTCATATATATCTGTTTATTTGCTATTCTTTAAATTTACATAGCGATATAATTTAGCATGCATTATGCATTATTATCATGTATTTTGCATTATGTATTGTTGTCATTTTTTATTCCAATTAATTCAATTTTAATATATTATTCGATTGCATTGTTTTTATTTTAAAGTTGTACTATGTTTTGACAAATATGTAGATATTCTAAGAACATTCTTATATTTCGCAAAATAGTTATAAAACTGGTAAACACTGGTTAAAATATAACTTAAATAATAAAGAAGTAGCTAAGAAATATTTTTAATAATAATAATTTTACATTCAATAAGGGATAATCTTTTTAAAAAACGTATATTGCGTGGAAATTTTATTTGTTAGGAAAAAAGTTTTAAATATATTTATTAATTTTTAAAATTTTTGAAATTTTATTTATTATTTATTAGCATTTTTTATTTACTTTTGCAATATATTTTTACAAGCATTATGTATTGTTACCATTTTCGAATTCAATTAGTTCAATATTAATATAATTTAATTTTAAGTTATATTCTATTGTGACAAATTGTAGGTATATATGGTATATGTAGGTATATATATAACTTTCGTAGAATAGTTATTAAACAAGTTTCAACTATTCGTTGCAAACAGAGCTAAGGAATATTTTTAATAATACTAATTTTAATTTTAATAAGGTATAATCTTTTATATAAAAACATATATTTCATAGAAATTTTATTTTTACTTAATGTGATTACATATCTCTACATTTTCAAAATTGTTTTGAATGAAATTATTCAAATTTATTTTAATTGAAAAATAAATAAACATTCCCATTACTAATAATGTCATTATAAAACATGATTTAACATATTCACAATCTCTAAATATTCAAATGTTTTAACTCAATCATGACAATTACGTTTCTTAGAGTTAATTATGAACCACAAAACACAACACTATGAAGGCTAATTATGAAGGATTTTATCTTTTCTCGTGAGACATTCGTTATATTACAGACGTCAATACTTCTGTATCGAATTATCAATTCTCCAAGCTACAATGTCTATATGAGCATGCGCATTGTGAACCTTCTCCCTGAAGGACGAGTCAATCGAGATTGTCTTATGTACGATCGAAGAGCGAAGTTTATTCATTGTTTCAATGATGAATGATTGGAAATCTTTTAATGATCCATACAGTTTGAATAAAGTTTCCTTTATGATTCGTATCTTAAAATTCGTATGAAGAAAGATTATATATATAGTTGACCATTTTGACTAAACTCGATATTTCAGGTTTTGTTCAGTAAGTTAAGTTGGGGCTAATCTTCTTAAGGTTCATGCAATACATATTAATAAAATTATTAATTTAATTTCTGCGGATTAAAATAGATCCCTTTATAACCAGATATTATGAGAAAATTTGGATCATTGAATCCCTTTTCAACTGATTAATTTGTTAAATAAATATTTTAATATGGTTGATTAAAGTGCTGTAATTTGGAACAAATGAGAAGTAGTTTTTTAATATTCATTAAAAGTATTAAAATGGGAATTTTATAATAAAATCAGTATTCCCTTAAATCTAAAAAAAAGCTTTTAAATATACATATGGAACAGCTTTTAAGATATGATGAATAATATTGTATATTCAACGGATGTTTAAATAATAAGCAAATTTTGTGGCATATTTTTGGTAGTATAATTTTTTTTGTGAAAAAAAAACAAATAAAAATAAAATGTTATTGTTGTAAAATATGGCTTTATTGGAAACCTATCCATTTACAAGGTAAAAGTAAAATTGATTGTTATTAAAAATTTATTGTTATCGCATGCGTATCTGTAATAATGTTTCCTATGAGCATGCGCGCTAGGGAGAAAAAGCTAACGGACGTCCTACGGTAACTAACGTACGGTATGCAAAAACTCTCTATTAATTCATTAATTAAATTTAGTTTTTTTTAGATTTAAGTTGCATGTATCTACCATTAGATGTTGCCAGATGTAAGAGAAAAATTTCAACTTAAAAAGTAGGAATTGACTTTAAAATTTTTTTTTATATTACCTGTATTTATTTATTTTATAATTGCCAAACGATTTCATTATATTTAAATTTTTATAACTATTTAAGTAAAGCAGACGATTTTGAAACGATAAGATTTACAGAAACTTTAATCGTTCAATAAATCGTTTCAAAGATAATAAAAAAAAAAATTTGTTTGGATTTTAAAAATTCGAATTATTTTATTTTATTATTATATTTAATTTTTGTATAATATAAAAAACTTCTGGTACATATTTAATTTAAAAACTAAAGGATTAATTTTTTTTACTTTTGATGAAATGTTCATTTTAATATTCAAATAATATTTTCACTTTGAAATATGAACGACATATTACTTTACAGATTATTTAATTCACGTGTGGCAACATGTTTATAACAAATTGATGGAATTCTAAAAATAATTAGAATTTTGAACTGGAGATTCTGAACTGGAGAACGGGTGTTTATTCGCGCTCCGGAAAAAAAATAAACTTTGAATTACGGTGTTAAGAAAACTGTATTCTGTTATAAAAAGGAAGAAAATAACTTTCGGTTTGTTTTTTCTAATGATAAAAATTTTTTTTAAAAACTTATTTACTGTTCGCAACTGAACTTCGAAAACATCTGCCTTCATACATCTGCATCATTTTTTTTATTGCCATGTTGGGTAAGTTGCAACATTTTTTTCTATTAAGTGTTATTAAAATGACACTTGATTTATAAAGGATGATTTTCATGCATAGTTATTTATAGATGTATAAATTTTCCTTTCATTTTAGAAAATAATTTTTTTCCGTTAAGTTCTAAGAACTGTGTTAAGCGATATGAAGTGAAAGTCTTGAAACCAAATTTAATGTTATGAAATCCAACAGAACTGTGATTGAACGATGATAAAGTTTAAAAGAAATTTGAAAATTATGCTTACCATTAAGTCATTACGTACACTTAATTATTCTAACGACATTCTTATTTTTCCTTTATACAATTCTTTTTTTTTTTTTTTTTTTGAAAGACAGATAATTTTAAAATTCTTTAGAATTTTAGAATTTAGCAAGAAAAAAAAAATTAGAAACTTATTGAAGAATTCAGTAGTGTAAAGTAATTTGAAGTATATGTCGTGTCTTCCACGAAATCGTAGTTTAACTAAAAACCATAACAAAAGAAAGAAAATTAATAACATAAGAAAATTTTATTTTCTAATAAAATACGAATTATTTATTAAATTGCTTAATTTTTCTAAATATGGTTTTTCTGAGAATGAATTCTTACATAAAAAGACAATACTTTTTTGTGGATATTATTGTAGTTTATTTTAAAGTATATTTGCAATAAATGATTTCTAATAACCTGAATAGAATTTCTAACTCAACTTGAAATTTTATTTGGGTTTGAATCCTTTTTTGAATCCCATTTCCTTCTCAATGATTAAAAAAAAATGTACGATTTTTATAAGTTTTGTTTTTATCGCTTATCATTAACTGCGCTAGAATTTCTTAATTTATATTGTGATCTACAGGCAGTAAAATTAGTGAGAAAACATATATATATATATCTATTTTATATTTAAAAATTTAAATTTTTAAAAAAAATTTTATTTAAAACAAATGTTATATTTAATGTTATCAAATCGAATAGAACAGTGACAAAACGGAGAAAAATTATAAAAAAATTCTGAAAATTATGTTTACCATTAAGTTATTACATACAATTAATTATTCTAACGACATTCTTATTTTTACTTTATCCAATTAATATTCTTATTTTACTATAAAAATATTGTTTTATTTTATCCTACTGGTATTTTTATTTTTATTTTATTCTGATAATATTCTTAATATTTTTTAATTATAAATTAGTTTGGACATAATTTTATAATTTAAAAAATATCAAGAATATTATAATAAAATGAAGGGACAGAGTTTAATAGAATATCATCAGAATATGTAAAGGAAATATTTTAAAGGACACAAGTTTAATTGTAAATGTATGTCCTTTTTCAATTCCTACTATTAGTTCACACTCACCCTATATATATAACTTGTTCAAATTTTCAATCATTAATAAAATACTTTTTATTCATCCATTAAAGTTCAAATACATTTTTTGAACTTGTAGTGGATGACACTTGATGTTTTCAAACATTAATTCATTAATTAAATTAATTAATTTTAGTTTTTTTTAGATTTAAGTTGCATGTATCTACTAATAGATGGCGCCAGATGTAAGAGAAAAATTTAAACTGAAAAAGTAGGAATTGACTTTAAAAAATTCTTTTATGTTACTTATTTTTTGTCAGTCTAATAACTAGTTAATTGATCTGTGAAACATATTCTACGTTTAAATTCTAGAAATACTACACATTTTTGTGTGAAATGATTACCATTAATGTTCCCGATAAATAAAAAATTTCTTTTAAATTACAATAAATATATATAGACAGAGATAGATAGATCGAACGATTGCGGGTTTTTTTAATGTAAATCTGTTTTTAACAGTCCAGTAAATTTTTTGTTTATTAAATTATACATATTCCTGTTAAGAGAGGATGTTTAATAAACAATTTTCTCTTAAATTTTTAAAAGAAATTTAAAAGTTGTAATATAATATATAAATTTAATTTATTGCACTATAATTTAAACTCTAAATATTAGGTATGTTGTTTCATGCATGCTAAATATTACTGAAATTTTTTCTCCTATTTTTACGGACATAATATTCCAAGGAAGAGAATTGTTTTCCAGGGTAACTTTTAGGATCAACTGTCACCATTTCTGTGTTATATGTGAGAAAACTCACCAAACTATTTGATTGATATACTAGAAGCACATTGGCGCTGTTATGATCATGACCATGTCTTCTCAATTTTAACACAATGATTATAACAGAAGGTATCAGAAGAATTGAATGTGAGTTTTCCTGTACACTATCTCTTATTACTAATAAGTGACAAATGGGTAAATTGTATTTTTTATAATGAATTTTAAAATTAGATAAATAATCCCTCCATCCTAGGAGTATTATTTTGAATTGATTAATCTTTGTAATGTATTGTGTGATAAAATTGTAGATATATTCTTAATATTTAAGAACCAATTACTATTATTTGGAGCTCTAATAAGTAGAGCTCCAAACAATAGTAATTGATCTTATAAAAAGCTCTGATATAAAATTTACAAGCAGTAGGAATTATTTATAATGATAAATTATCGTACTACTTTTTTATTATATTAAAATTGTAGTAAATTTTATTAATTTATTTCTTCCTCTTTTTTTTATATATCCATAAAATATGTTAAAATTTTATAGATAGATATTTTTAAACTTAATTGACGCAATTAATATTAATTGAATCAGAGAATTGGAGACACTTTTGCGTGTATTCTAAATATAATTATTTGTCATTAAAATTAAAATAGAAGAACATTGGAGATCTTGTTACAATTCACCAATAAACCCGATTACTATTATTTGGATCTCTATTTACACACATTGGGAATTATTTATAATGCGTAATCAGTGTACTACTTTTTTTTATGAAAATTGTAAGCAATTTTTAATTAATTTTTTTTTCCCTTTTGTTGTATCCATAAAAAAATTTTAGAGTAGTGTATTTTTAAACTTAATTGACGCAATTAATATTATTTGAATCTCAAATTTGGGATTTATTTTGTGTACACTAAATAGTGCTATTTGTCATTAAAATTAAAACAGAAGAAACAATGGTGATTTCGATCCAATCCACTTTAACTAGGAGACGCTTTTTACCACCCCCATAACTCAAAAGCTGCTTCCTCGAATCCAGAACACACCAAAATCGTTTGAATGGACCATTACTCAAAACTTTTCAGTTTATTTTTCGTCAGTATTTTCCTTCTCCATTTTCGAGCGATTCTGTCGTCTGTAAGCCCTCGACGTGACTAACATTTCAACCTTTCGGAATGGCAGCATCGCTTGATTGATATGGGCTCCCTCCATTTTTCTAGCCCGAACATTTTTCTTTCCCGCCATTTTCCTTTTCTCCCCCGTTAGTACATATCCAACCCGAATACCTAATAGCACTGACGTTTTAAGGGGTCGGGTTTCGTTTTTGTCGTTTTTGTAATTTTCGAGTTTCCAGAGAAAGGCGTGCACTTATGTGACAAAAGGTAGTTTTGTAGGAACATTTAACATTGCAAAATGTCATCACTCAACGCAAAATTGTGTAACTGAAGCAGGGTTCACCCATTTCAAAGAGAACAACTCGACCATTTTTAGAGCTGGAGGAATGGAATTGTTAATTCTCTTTATGATAAGTTCTTTCACATTTAGAATTTTGAAAATGTAGCTTGGCCAATGGTGAAGTTTCTAATAGCAATTTGTTTAAAAAGAAATTGAAGCCTAAATTAAAACGTGCACTATAAATAAAGGTTTTATTCTTGTTTAAATTTGTGATTAGATTGTTTGCAAGACCCAAATGGTAAATTTATTTGTTGAATAGATTTTCATATCACACAAGAATATATTTTAATTTATCCTTTAAGAAGCCTTTGTTTTTACTTTAGAAGTGAAATTGATTAGTAAAAAAGTGAGTTGATTTTTAAATAGATTGCTAAAAAAAGAATCTCAATGTCTTTTTAATATTGTTTAAAGTTTGCTTGAAGTTACATGTATGTAAATTGACTTTGCTCTCAGGTAATTTAATAAAATAAGATTGGTTATAAGTGTTACAGATGGTGGAAAGATCTCCTCCATTGAGAAAATGGAATACATTCTTTTAATATAAAAAAATGACTTCAATGCCTTAGTTTTAAAAAGTTATATTAAAGCAATTTTGTTGTTGTTGTATCTTATGCCACTTACTCCTCATAGACAGCAACATCTACACCAAGTCCAAGAATTCGTGTGGTCTTGTGGAAAGGGCGAAAGTGGGGGCAGTAGCTTCTGTTCTGATGGAGCACCCGCAGATAGAAGTCTGACTTGACACCGAGACACTGACTTTTTATTGGGTAGAGTTGTCAACCTTGCGACTAACGCTCTGCATATTATACCAGAACCGACAGTTTAAAGTGGATTTTGAACCACTACAAATACCCACGGCATCGCCGAGACTCGAGCACGAAACCAGTAGCACCGAGTGCCAGAGAATAAATCACTCGGTCATTATGCCCCGTAAAACATTTTTACACTCATGTCCATAAATTAAGGATAATTTAGAATCACACAGAAATTGAACTCTAAAATAAAAATTTCACCTGTAGAATTATCACACACATCTTGAAGAAGAATATGCAAATTACAGGAAACCACCAGATGGCGTGGATAGTACGTCACAATGACGAGAGTGTAAGAGAGGGGTATATAAGGAATGGTGGCAAAGAAATAAAATTGTTCACAAGCGCTTTAAAAGCCTTTCAGTGCAATAACCGCATAGTTATGACACAATGGAAGCATTTGGATGATTTTTTACGTGGTAGAATTATCGGACGACTGGAATGTGGACGTACCCAACTGGAAGTATCCGAGGAACTTGCAATAGCCCAGAGTGTCATCTCCAGGCTTTGGCAACGATTCCAAGAGGATGGTAATGTGAGTAGATGTTACAGCACAGGTCGCCCCCGAGTTACAACGCCGAATGAGGACCGGTATTTAGCAGTTACTGCCAAAAGAAACAGACGGAGCACAGCATCAGACCTGTCTCGTCAGTTCTCTTCAGCTACCGGTACGACAGTTTCAAGGCAGACCGTGTACAGACGCTTAGGGCACATTGGTCTATATGTTTGTAGGCCTGTCAGATGTGTTCCACTTACCGCAACTCACTGTCGCCTGCGATTAACCTGGAGTAGAGAGCATGCATTGTGGATACCGCAACAGTGGTCTGGTGTGATGTTTTCCGACAAGTCCAGGTTTAGTTTGCAGTCTGATTCTCGCCAGACTTTCATATAGAGAGCGCCAGGTACCCGTTACCACCAAGAGAACACCATTGAACGACACCGTTACGATGGTGCAGGATGGCTCGTTTGGGGAGGAATTATTCTTCATTCCAGAACTGCCTGCATGTTCAGAGTGTAACGATGACAGGCTACATCTAACGGGATGTCATTCTGGAACAACATGTACGTTTGTTTCAGGGCGCCATGGGTGCTGAATTTCTGTTTATGGATGACAACGCCCGTCCTCACCGTGCAAACATTGTAGACGAATGCCTTCAATTGGCGGATTGGCCAGCATACTCACCGGACTTGAATCCAATAGAGCATGGGTGGGATATGCTTGGCCGACGAATTGCAGCCCGTCAACCCCCTCCCACCTGTCAACCGGAATTTCGGAGGGTATTGCTTGATGAGTGGTGTAATATTCCCCGAGATCAGAATGATAATTTGATACTCAGCATGCCTAGGCGTTGTAAGGCCTGTATTGCATCGTCAGAGAGACATACTCCATATTAACCATCCTACTAACCATGCTATACTGTTTTTTGTAAATAGGTTCTTTTTTTAAATTTGCTCCAGGGAGTAAAAATCGCAATTTTTATTAATTATGTCAAACATATAGCATCTTTTTTGCTCGTTACCTTTTGTTTAATAACTAGACTTTACAAATAAGTCATATTTGTTTTGCTTCTGTCTCTTTCTTTGCCTGAACTTCATTATCCTTAATTTATGGGCATGAGTGTAAAATTCTTAAGAAACGCATTTGATGGAGAAGTTTGCAAAATTTATAAAAATGTTTGAAATAAATTTGTGGTATTAATCTACTTAAAAGACAGTTTCCGTATTTATATAATTTTTTTTAATTAAATTTATTTTGAATTTAATATTTTTCTGTTACTATAAGTTATGTTTTTAGTGGAAAAAATTTATTTGCAAATAATTAATTGAATAAAATAATTTTAAAATAATTACTTTTTTACTTTGTTGTTACATTGAAATTTTAATCAGCTGGGTTTCTCGAAATTCTACTTCGTATTCGAGCTAAGAAATCAAGTCCAAAAGATGTTTCTTAATAAATTCAAAGGAATTAGGCAAAAATGCTGTAAATATAAATAAAAATACAGTTTATAACACTTGCAGTATTGTAATTGTGTTCAAAATTAATAGAACTATCATTTTCGGTCTGATATCTCCATAATCCAAAAATATTGGACGATTGTAATAAAATTTTGGAGTGTACAAAACTTGATATAATTAAACCGTATGCATACAAGATTTGTGAAACATACCTATGATCGTACTAAAATTCATCAGCGCCGATTGGTGTAAGACGGAATTTAAATTGCTGCAAAAAAAAATGGCATCTCTTACAATTACGCTACTCCGAAGAAACGAGTGAAAAGCTAACATCAAGTTTTCTTGCAATCAGACCTCTCTCTAGTGTAGCTTTTCAGAAACAGTAGCCCTGCCAATTCGGAATTCTCCAAGTGCAGGAATCAGTACTTAGTGTGGTAGAATGTAGATCACGCGGGAGAGAGCTGAAAAGCTGGTTGCATTTTTGTCATACTGTAATTGAAAAATATTGCTGTCTAATGTGACCTTTAGACTATCGTGATTAATCTTTCTCTGAAAAGATTCCTTATAGATAAACTGTTTCCTTAAGTTAGACACAACATTATGCGTTACATTTAAGTCTCCACTAATATGCATTTCAAACTGCCCTATTTTCAATCTTCCTACTTTTTGTCATCTTATTCCATCATCCAATGTGTGTGATTACTCATTTTATACGTTTGCGTTTCAATATTATTTAATGTTGCAAAAAAAAAAACAAAAAAAATGACACGATATTTTACAAGGTGTGAGAATGAACAAAGTGCAGAAATTTAAGTGCACGTTTATAAAATCTGTCCCTCTAGGGGCATTACCCGTAATTATGCATACTCTTACATATTGAACACTGTATTGGACACTATATTTTTGCTGGGAAGTATTATGAGAAAATCGATGAAATATGCAAATTCTGTCAATTTTAAATATCAATGTGATTCAAATTATTACAGTAAGTTTTATTATAGTAAGTTAATGAAGTAATTTTATTTAGAAAAAACACATTTATTTCAGAATTAAATGATTCCTTTCAAATTATGTAAATATTTTAATAAATCTCCTATAATTACATTAAGCATACAGGGTGTTCCAAAAAGTTTCTCCTATTTCACAATACTATATCTTTTTCATGAATGCACATAAATTACTGGAGTTAATTATAAAGTACCTTTAGAAATACAAAATTTGCATTCGTCTTTCAGAAAAGTTCAATATTATCTCCAACAAACAGCATTTAGTCATATTCAGTTCCATAGTTGTTACTACAGTCACTACAAGTTGCTATGTGGTTTCACAGTTAATTCACTGCTATTGAAAGGATGGGTGTATGCGAGTCTTTCACAAAGTCTCACAGCAAAGCTGCAAACTGCGAGATCAGAACCCATTGTAGTAATGTGCATTCTTTGCCCATTATGGTCAAACAATCGAGTTAGCTAGATGCAACAGAGAGAATCACATGGACAGATATTTTGTGACTAGCACCAACCGAAACTAAACATAAACTAAACAAACCCAAACTTTGTGTGTATGCATGTAAAATATATAATCTTGAGTCCTTTTAGAAAAAAAAAACATTAATTTAAATCGAATGGTTTAATTGCATTATCCAAATAAAGACACTTTCAAAAAATAAAGACACTAAATTCAAAAACAGTTTCCGAGTTCAAAAATAAAACTTTTTTATGTTAATTTAAACACTAATATATGTTATTAGTAGAGTTTTCCGTTAAAATACTTTTACGATAAAATACTTTCACTAATAAGTTATAATTCTTTCACATTTTGAAAGAAACTTTTCAAGTTTTGGTAACACATGGAGCGAGTCCCACAACTTAATTAAAGTTATTATTAAAGGAAGTTTTCGTGCAAGAGGCTTCTTTAGAGAAAATTTTCGCACTATTCTAGAATGTGTTTGAGTTACCTCTATTAGCATTATTTAAAAAAATATTGCACTTAAAGATGTGATAAGAATGCTAAAATAACAAATATCATAATAAAAAATTTTATGCTTTAAGAACTCGTTAATTTTAATTCGAATTTTAGTTTTAAGTACTTTAAAATGTTACAAATTATAATATTTATGCATTTGTATGGTATACTAAGAATCCAAATTTTGCGTTAAATTAAATTTTGGTTCTTAACCTTTTACGTTAGGAATTTCATTTCACTTTATTTTAAGATTGTTAAGATTGTTTGTTATAAATTAACTTTTATTATTTGATATTAGAGAGTTTTTTGCATACTGTACGTTAGTTACCGTAGGACGCAAGTTAGCTTTTTCTCCCTAGCGCGCATGCTCATAGGAAACATTATTACAGATACGCATGCGCAGTTTCCTATGAGCATGCGCGCTAGGGAGAAAAAGCTAACGGACGTCCTACGGTAACTAACGTACGGTATGCAAAAAACTCTGTATTGTAATTTTTTCCCCTTTAAATAGTATATAAAATATTTAGAAATGCTAAATTTTTAAATCTAATAACACATAATTCCTGTTTGATTGTTAGAAAATTGCTGTTATTGAACTTTAGCATTTAATTACGACAATTTAGTGTTCAAACGCGATTCGAAAAACAATTTAGTGTTCAAACACTTCAAAACTATAGCATTTTTCAACAATTCAACTTGATAGATATTTATATGTTAATACATTGAAAAAAGGGCCTGAATGACCGAGTGACTAGCGCTCTGGAGCTCGGTGCTACAGGGTTTGAGTCCCAGTGGTGCCTTGGATGTTTTTGTGGTTTGGAATTCCCTTTAAGCCGTAGGTCCCGGTCTAATATGACTGATGAGAGTAGGGTTGGCAATCCTATCCCATAAAAAATGTCAGCGTCACGTAGCCGAGTCAGACTTCTACCTACCGATGCTTCTACACAACAGAAGCTGCCCCCTTTCCCTTCCACCATGAAACCAATGGGTTCGTGGACTTGGTCTAGATGTTTACCAAGTGCGATAAAAAACAACAACAACAACAATAACTTGAAATATTATGAAAAATGGGGTATTGCAGAACAAAAAATTTAAAAAGTAATGTAATTCTAAATTCTAGTAAAATGAATTTAATCGTATAATAACTATAGTTATTGAAACGTACTGCTATATTAGTATCATCAATTATAACGCATTCTTTTGCATGATTTAATTTCATAATATAAATAGATTATTAAATTCGAAATAATATTTTTAAGACATAAATTTTTTAGACTTTATTTACATAAATAAGCGAATAGATTTTCAGTCTTTTGATAAAATATATTCGATAAATAAAAGTATAACACATCATTTCCTGTTAATATTGTCATTTAAGTATTATTGATGGTATAAGTATTATTGAAGGGGATGATTTTGAGTCAGCATTACAGTAATGCTGACCTATTAACATTAAATCTGCTTGCTTGTCGTTCCCAGTTAAATACGTGCCACACATGTAAGAAGAAGGGATTTAAAATCTAGCATCAGCGTCATTTAACTGAATGTCGAAATTGCATTGTTGAAAGAAAAAAAAGAAGAAATGTGTTAAAGAAGCCTTTTTTTTTTTTTTTTTTACACTCGCAACAGAAATCAAAATGTGCTCAATGTTACAATTTCGACATTTCGGAAACTGCACTATGCTTTCGATCATTTTCTTTTTTCGTACCAAGGGTATGCAGCGTGGTTTTGCTTGGTTTCCCCATTATTTTTAGAATCCGAGAAAAGTGACGTTTCGGTAGTTTGGAGCGTGTCCAAATCCTTCCCTCCATCCCTTCTCGCTATCACGTCTCGGAGCTTTCAATTTGATGGCACTCTCCTACCGTGGAATTCCATCTTGCTGAAATCATAAACTTGTCCCTTCTACTCTTACAATTGTGCTTTTCGAATGCAGATCATTTTAAATTGTATGAAATGTAATTAGTTTTGTGAAGAAAAGCATTGAATAGGGGGAAAAAATTAATTTTTATATTAAGATGGGTGTTTTTTATTATTATAACCAATTAAATAAAAAAAGTTGATGTTCGTCTAGGTAGTGCTATTTTTTAATTATTTGCGAATATTGTTATTCAAATATTTAAGCTTCCAAACTTTTCCTTTTTGTTATATATTAATTAGAAAAACAAAATTAAAAGTTTAACACAATTGTTCTGTAGAAAAGATTAATATTTTTACAGTTAATGAAAACTGAACCATAGTCTGAAAATCCCCACCATGCCTACTGCAGGCCTAATAGCCAATTGGCTAGCACTTTGGCCTATTAAAATTTTTTTGCTCTAATGCAGCTGGCAAACACTTAGACAATGGTCCTGGATGCCTTAAGGCAAGCACTTAACCGACATTACTCACTTAGCACTACTCAGGAAGAGCGTGTAGCTTGAAGATAAGCTACGGACGCTGAGTAATAATACCTTCGCAACACTCTACGATCATGTTAGACCAGGACCTACGATTTAAAGAGGATTCCGAACTACTGCAAACATCCATGAACACCGCCAGGACCCAAAACCTATGGTACAGAGCGTCAGAGCGCTAGCCACTCTGTCATTCAAACCCTTATTTGCGAATAGTGTTGTTCAAATATCTAGTTTCTTTTTATTATACATCAATTAAAAGTAAAAAAAAAAAAAACAATTTAACACAATTTTTATATTAAAAAGATTAATATCTTTACAGTTAAAGAAAAATTCAATTGAATTTTCCCATAGTCTTAAAATCCCCAACATTCCTAATGTAGGCCTTATGGCCAATTGGCTAGCACTCTGGCCTATCCAGATAGTTTTCAATGTGTTACCTATATATTTGAGTACCAACACTCCTCACATAAATTTCAAACAACTCACAAACATTTCAAACATTTCACATAAATTAATATATTCAAAATTACACACAACTGCTGAAAATATGCTTTTTGCAGAATTAGTGCACGTATGAAAAAGAATTGTGCTATTTTTCAAAAAATGCAAAGATTTTTGAGTTAACATATTTCTATTATTATTATTTTTTTTTTACAAAAATGCGTTGTGTGTCTAATTCTCAATGTCCTGCAGTGCGGCCTGGACATCCCATGAGTAATCTACTTATGGATGGATGGAAAGGGGCAGCTTCTGTTGTGATGAGTGGCCTCATGACCAATTGGTTAGCACTCTGGCCTTTGGTACCATAGGCTTCTGGTTCCAATCCTGGCGGTGGCATGGATGTTTGTGAGGGGATCAGAATCCAAGTTAAACAGACGTCCCGATCTATTTAATCTAAAGTGTGCGACAAACCAAACCAACATAAAACCAAATCTACATGTAAATTTCAGTTCAGTTTTGTTATAACTATTACTGAAAATGAAATTACACAAATTTATTGATATTGGAGAAAATCTTTTTTTATTTGCATTTTTTTATTGCTGAAAAGCTAAGAAATTTTATGAAATATCAGTATTTAAAATATTTGAACTTTTCCTTTCATAGATAATGGTTGTGTTTTTAAAATAAATTTATATTATTGCACTATACATTTGCGTAGAGCGTTAAACAACTGTTAAAGATTTACTAAAATTTACATGGAAATACTCATTTTCTAAAAATATTTGTAAACACAATAAAATTTTTTAAAAAATGCCGGTATAATAAAAATAAGAGCTTGTTTCACAGCAATAAAAGAATAATATCCAATAAAATAAATTTTATTGCACATATGCAAATTATATCTGTTTTATATCGCAGCCTGTATCATAATAGAGCGTGTTAAATTGGTAATTTTTATTTTGATGAATAGCTATGATGCTAAATATTGAACGAAATTGATTTTAAGCACTTTAGAATTAATGTTAGTCAAGTATTTGAGGCTTTTGATATGATGGTAGCTTGGCGACTTTTTGGCAATTGTTTGCACTATTGGCGAAAAAAAGAAAATAACTTATCATTCAAAAATTTTGAAAAGAAATGCTTCATTTTTTAAAAAAATCGCGAACTAAATGTAAGTTTAATGCTTCTAAATAGTTGGCATTTCTTTTATCAATAAATAAAATTATATTTGAAAATTTTCCACGTTATTGGAAATTATGTAAACTATGATAATTATTAATACAGATTAATTCGTATAATTTATCAACTGTAATTTACCGTTATTTTACTCGTGTGAGGTAAAATTTATCCATGTGTAAAATTTCTGATTAATAAATATATATATATATTCACTAACACATTTATTAATTAAAAAAAAAAAAAAAAAAAACATAAAACTATCTTTTCAATACATGAGGTAATTCGATACTTAAAATGACATGCCCGAAGGCTTCCAAGTCTGATGAGCGGTGCCGCGAGAGCAGCCCCTCCAAGCACTTAAGGACCCGGCTCGGACGCCAAGCAGCATGACTGGCCGGGCAAGGTGTTACCAAGCCCCACCCGGGGAACACAACCAAACACCTCATTTATTAAAAAAACAAACAAAATACAAAATACAGATGAACAAACAACAAGTTCTTGATTACACAAAGAAGCATACAGAAATGCTGCAAATATAGATGACAAAATACAAGCAAGAAAAACTGGGACCAACACAAAAACGCAAAACGATAAGTGAAATAAAAAGGAATATAAAAAGTCTTCTAATTTTGATGATGCACAAAGTTCAATCTACCCTGGTGGGAAATAAAGTGTCTGTTAAAAAGTCACAGTTTTGAGCTTGAAAAAGTTTCATCAAGGAGAAAAGTATCTGTGGTTGAACGAAAGGTCGGAGTTATGTTTCATCTTCGTCTTCAATGGAACGAAGCGCTGATTGTAGCTTGATCTTCATAATTTCTATTAGCCCCATCTTGGATTTGCTGTTAGCGAAGATGAGATGAATGTCAATGGAGCTGTGGTTTGGAGGAAGGTGCCTTGACCTTATATCGTTCCAGAGGGGGCACTGATAAATGATGTGATGCCTGTCCTCTGTGGGGTGTCCACATTGACAGGAGGGGGATTTCTGAAAGAGTCTAGCTTGGTGGGCTCCTATAGTTCCATGGCCAGTAATAAGCTGGTTCAGGAAAAAGTTGCCTTGGTATTCTGGATACCTTTACCTCCCTGTAAAGCTCGTAGACGCTTCTACCCTTCGTTGAGAGGTTCCACCTATTTTGCCAATCTTCCAATATGGTCCTATGAAGGAGCCTTTTAACAATCGAAGGGGTAAAGTCCACCATGATGTCAACGGAGGGATAGTTCGTTGCGGATTTCGCTAGGCAGTCTGCCCTTTCATTCCCCGCGAAACCTACATGTGCCTTGATCCAGTGAAGATGTAGTTTACATTTCAGACAGCAAATAATGTTTTTGAGTCTAGAAACCAGTGCATCAATGTTGTTTACGTTTTGCAGCGCTTGAAGTACTGATCTTGAGTCCGTGATGATGTGGGCTTCTTCAAAGTTTTGCAAGGAGAGGAACTCAACTGCTTTGTAGATGGCAAACAGTTCAGCCATGTAAACCGTAGCGTGGTCACTGAGCCGGAAGGTGGAGTGATACGTTTCGATGCTATTGTGGTAAACCACGAATGCCCCAGCAACCTTATTGTCCATTTTGGACCCGTCAGTGAAGATCAGTACTCCTTGCAGATTATCATCGAAGGGCGTCCAAGGGAACGAGGCACAGTTCCAAGGAGGGAGAATGGGCTTCAAGAATGAGAGTGAAGTAGGATGGATGACCATTCCATTGGAGCAGAGCTCTTTGTTGCAGTGCTTAAGCTGGAACAGCCTAAGATCATGCTTGAGCTTAAGGTCCAGAGGCGGTATGCCTGCGAGAACATGCAGGGCGTCTGTGGGAACAGAGCTGTAGCATTTAGTCACGTTTAGAAGTCCAATCCTTTGCAGCTGGAGAACCTTCATGTTAATTTTGACCTTGTCTTGATACCAAACCTCATGACCATATGAGATGATGCGGTCAATGACTTTCAGGTAGATTTCCTTTTTAACATTAGGGTTGAGCCCCCATGTGGCTCTGGTGATTCTGTGCAGTTTATTCTGAAGATTATTGACTTTGTCCTGGACTTTATTAAGATGTGGGATCCAATTTAGCTTGGGGTCTATGAAGAGACCCAGGTATTTGAGTTGGTTAGTGAAATTGATTTTCTTTCCAGCAAATTTAATGGAAGGAATGTGGGTAAATTTCTTGTGTGATAAGATAGTGAAACTGCATTTATCATGGTTAACCGTCATGAGGTTTGTATTAGTCCATTCTTCGAGGGTCTTTAAAGGAGGCTGACTGAGATTTGTAAAGCAATAGGATGCAGGCGCCTTGATCATGATGAGAAGATCATCTGCAAAGGCTTGGACTTTGATATTATTTCCAAATTGCAATTGTAGAAAGTCGTTTAAGAAGACGTTCCACAGGATTGGTCCTAAGCAGGAACCCTGTGGAATACCCTTGTTATAATGCTTGAAGTGATTGTGGAGAACTACTGATCTGTTATCCAGAAAGTTTGCTATGATGTTCTTCAAGTAAGTTGGAATGTTGAGAAGAAAGATTTTTGCCTTAAGCAGGTTCCAATCTACGGCGTTAAAGGCATTCGCCATGTCGATTGAAATAAGGCACGTAAGGTGACCAATGCTAGATTGAGATCTATGGAAGTCCATGATGCTCTTAAGGGCAAGTATTGTTGATTTGTTTTTCCGAAAACCAAATTGGTTTTCGCTAATGAGATTATTTTCTTCTAAGAGGTAAGACAGTCGGTTTGTGATGACCTTGTCGAGGATTTTTCCCCAGCATGGAAGAACGCAGATTGGCCGGAAATGGGATGGATGGTCCAGCCTCTTGTTTTCTTTATCAAGGAGGATAATTCTTGCGATCTTCCAAGCCTCTGGAAAGATCCCGTTCTAAGCAGATGGTTTAAGAGATCGGTGAACCATATCTTGTTAGCAAGAAAGATCTCCCTAATGATCTCTCCCGGCAAGCCGTCAACTCCCACTGCTTTCCTTGGCTTGATAAATGCTATGACAGATTCCACTTCACTGCAGGAGAGTGGAGTGAATGGCAGACAGTCTGAAGTCAAAGTTCCTGGCGAGTAGATCGGCAATCCTGTGACATAGGGAAAATGAAAATCTAGGATGTTAACAACCGATTCTGAGGTACTTTCGGAGGGCACTCCCGCCTGGTTGAGAATGGGCCTAATGATGGAGCTTCTCTTCTGCTTGTTGGAAAGGATGTTAAAGTTACGTCCGAAAATGTTGCTATTAGTGATGGAGGAGATAAACTCCTTAAATTTTGTTCTTTTGGTCGAGAGGATGAGTTTCTTGTATTCTGCAAGGCTT